>LZPO01036738.1:0-13811 GCA_001675575.1 Neotoma lepida | reverse complement strand
GGCTTGCTGCAGGGGAGTGCCTTGCCCAAGTCTATGTTGATGTACAAAAGTGCCTAACCTCCACTACAGGCCTCACTTTTGCCATGTGATGGGCTTTGCTGCTCTGCTTAGTAAAAGAGAAAATCCCCAACTCCAACTGTTCCTTGTTATTTTGAAGTTGCTTTGAAAAAATACCAAACCTACAGAGATGCAGAGGACACACCCTGTCCCTCTAATCTAAACTGTCCAGAGCTAACAGTTCAGCACGTGTGATTTGTTTTGTGTGCGTGTGTGTTTTTCTTTTAGATTTATTATTTTATATGTATGCTTATTTTGCCTGCATGCATGTATGTGTACCAAGTATGTGCCTGGTGCTCAGAAGGCCAGGAGAGGGCATCAGAGCCCCTGGAACTGTAGTTACTGATAGTTGTGAGCTGCCATGTGGGTGCTGGAAGTCAAACCCTGGTCCTTTGCAAGAGCAATAGTGCTCTTAACCGCTGAGCCAACTCTCCAGCCCATGTGTGTATTTTCTTGAACTATATTAAATTTTCAGGCATGGTATTTCAAACCTAAGTTCCTAAGCATACATTTCTTTAAAATAAGGACATACTAGCTACGATGTAGGTCAGTGGCACTTACCTACAATATGTGAGGCCCTAGGTTCCATGCCCAGCACAATAAAATAGACATTCTAACATGTAATTAAAACCTCATTATTATACTAAAGAAAAAATATGATTTTTCCCTTTAAATTTAATACAGAGTCTATATTTTTTCCAAAAAAATTTTTGGAAACTTTGGACCCAGGATCTACTGAAGGCCTTCACATATGGTTGTGCTGTCTGCTTACTCTAAGCTAAGCTGTTAGGCTGCTTTTGTTTTCATGGATACTAATGATTTTTATGAAGAACTTGAGCCCCAATGTTTAGGCTGCCCCTACCACCACCATTTTTGTATGGCATAGAATACCTAAGGGAGGATGGTAACATTCATCCCAGCATCCAAGTAGCACAAACGTCAGGCTGCCTTCTGTTTGAGGAAAGGGATTAGTCAGGGTGGTCACCAGATCACCCATGGAAATTTACAAACATCTACAGGGTGACTGTCCAATCCCTTATGGAAACAGATCTAAAACAGGTTTAGCATTGGCCTTAAATGTTTATTTTGTGGTGCTACTTCAGGTGTAGGTTCCTGCAGCCCAACAGTTCAGGATGGGAAATATGTCCAGACTGGGAGGTCACTGGGAATTCAGATGTTTGCTCTTTATCCTATGAGGCCACCATCCTAAATGTGTGTACAACTGGTCTCCACTTNTCTCGGAAGACTTGAGGATTCTCAAAAGAATACCCCAACAAATTGTTAAGGCAATCTCATATTCTTATACTCACAGCACTTCCTATACCATCTCAAAGCCACCAACTTTACCCCTTGCTTGGAAAGCCACCTAACAGGCCATGTGGACACTAGACTACTTAATGCTTCAAAAGCATTCAGAAAGTCTGCTATGTCCAAACTGCATTATTAGTCTGTGATTTTGATTAAGTAGAATGGGTTTCAGCACAACCTCAAGTCAGCTGTGGAGACCCAGTTTGGGACAAAGACTAGGGCAATGTTCAGCTCTGAGGATAAATTAGGAGCCTGGGAATGAGCATGGAGTCTCAACTAACACCCTCAATCCTCAGCACAGCCCTTTGGCTCAGTCCAATCAACAGTTGAGTAGCTGTGCACTATTTATTAGGCACAAGGACAGACAGAAACAAGCAACATACATCCTGCTCCCGAGCAGCTCTAGGATGGTATACAGATCTGGGATAACAGACCCTTGCCAGAAAGGTGCAAAACTTGCTACAGGAGGGCAGAATTAGTGACAGTGTGTAACAACCAAGGTTGTAAACACTCAGAATAAGAAGCCTTGATTCTAACCTTCAGTACAGTTTNGAGCAAGTTCCCTTGAGGAGCTGCAACTGAAAGGACAGATGTGGCACAAAAGACCTGGCTCTAATCCCAGCTATAAAAGGTGTGATCTGGAACAAGCACGGTATCAGCGCTGTCTTACTTGGGGGAAAGCAAGCCAACACCTCAGAAAATGGGGGTGACACACAACATATGCAGCTCGACTGGTAGAATGCTTGTCACTCAGCACTTACACAAGGGCAGCTGTTGGACTCCTCTCCCCAGTGACCCAATTACCAGAGTAGCCACTGGGCTTGNCCAGTTCTCCCACGTTTTCTACTTGGTGCCTGAGGAACCTGATGCCCTGTTTTGAGTGACCAGGAGCTTGGTGATGAAGGAGGGTAAACCTTTCAGTTCTCCTGGGTAATGCGGCATNAGGTCCCAGGGAAAAGAGTAACTATGTGATCTTNGAGGCTTGCTTGGTTACAAGCTTCTGGGACAGATGACCTTGAAGGAAATCCCAGGGGCTCTTTGAAGCTGTAGGTGATTCAGACTGTGCAAGACTTCATACATCTTCACACACAGGAGATCTGCAGGCCCCTGAGAGCAGTGGAGACAACCAGTATCAATTGCACAGGGGCCACTATTCCTTCCCCACTCAGAGCAACCACAAAGCCTGACACTGGAGGAAGCTCCACTGAGCAGTAGCTATGGTAGCCAAGCATCTCCAAGCACAGAGTTTCAAAAAGAGGATTCAACCTAGAAATTCAATAAGTGTGAGTTCCCAGAGGTTATCTTAGGCTTTGGAGAAATACTAGAGAACTAAAAGGACCAAAAGTCCCTGCTGTCTCAGAACTGGTATTCTAGCTGGGGTGGAGAGGGAAAACAAAGTGAACAAAATCTGAATGAGTTATGCAGTACATCAGGAGGTGATGAGTGCTTGAGAAAAAAATCCTGAACATCATAAAGACCACTGGGAGACTAGGGACAGGACTGAATCGAACTGGCTCACACTGGAAGGGCAGACAATCAGCTACTCATTCACACCGTATCCCCCAAGGCTACACTGGGATATTGCCTAATTCCTGCTTGTCAGCCTTGTGCAAGAAGCATTTTGGGGTATGTATGCTTGCTGTACAGAGCCCAAAGCCCACAGCTTCTTCCAGGCTGCCTGAATTAAGCCCTGTTCCTCCAGGAATCACCACCCACCCGAGTCACACCAGATCACTGGGCTTCCTTCACACCCACATGGGTATACTAGGAAGTCCTTTAGGCTATCCCTCCCACATCCCAACTGCATCCGGCTACCTCTCTCCACCTTGCCCTAGCCCCACCACCAGTCTACTGCCTCTGACCTGGATGACTGAGGCAGCTTCCCAAGAAGACTTTCTACCTGCATTCTTGTCAACGTGCCAACTATTACCTACCTTGGCCAGTGGGAATGTGCTCAGGCTTCAGTTAGCTGTCTTTCCCTCCAAAGCTGCTCATAACTTGATAAGTAAACTCAAACATTTTGTGTGCACTGACAGGCTTTGTGTGCTATGTCCTTGGCCCTCATTTCCTTCCATTTTTCCCATAGTCACATGACTTGGTCCCCCCTATTCTTTTTTTGGCTCTCCAGTCCACCGAATTNCTCTCACCTCAGGGTATTTACTATCCCTCTCTGCTACACCAGTTTTCATTTCTAAATTTTATGTCTGTCTCATGCAACCACTGCAGAGTTAAAGAAAATGTTCCCACTAAGGACAGCTAAGGTGGTGGGCCACCATTCTGTCCACATTGCTCCAGATGCTCTTTTTCTAGCTCTCTTTGATGATTTCTTCACCGTTGCCTGCCTTTCCTCTGCTCCTAGTAAAACTATCTCTCTAGCAGCGCCAGCAGCCCCAGGCTGACTGATACCTGCTATGGTCTGTCTGAAAGAAATCCTTCCTGTGCTTCTGCATTCTCTAAGAGGCCACTTTCTACCAACAGCCCCAACTTCTCAACCATAGATGCTCATGCTACCTAGGTTTTGTTGTTGTAGGGTTTTTGTTTGTTTTGAAACAGGATTTCACTAAATTGTTCATTATGTGGACCAGGTTGGCCTCAAACTCACAGCAGCCTTCTTGCCTCAGCCTTTCAAGTACTGGGATTATGGGAATGTGGAATTACATTTGCCTACATATTGTCAGTGCTACACTGTCCTATACAGAGCATCTCCTCACTCCATAGCTCTTATCCCTCCATAGGTCTGAGGCTGGAGGTCAGCTCTTCCTCTAAGACAGCATAGCATTCAGGAGACTCATTCCAGGCTTGGATCTACCCTCACTAGCCACACTTCTGGTCCAGTCCTTTCTCCTCCTCTTGGTTTATTTCTCTATGAAACACAAATGTATTTGTGAATAATGTTTGTGAAGGAGTCCAGGAATGCTGTCCCCTAGTTTGTGACCCTGATGTGTGGAAAACTGCTAGCTTTATAGAATAGCAAATGTGTAAGAAGAGCTTTCCCTGACCCCCTTGTCCACTGAAAGTGGATCTCTTAAAAAAAATCCAATTGTCATGACAACCCTCTCTGGAATTCCTATAGGGACATGTACTGTGCTACAGAAGGAAGACAATGAAAACTATACAAACCCAGGCAGTATGTCACTTACTCAGCTGAGGGCCCATTCCTCTTTCTAGGTGGACTGTCTACATGGAAAGGACATATAATCTTTGGCGTTCTCTGGGTATTAGGGGTGCCTGCTTTGCCTTCATGTGATGCTCCNGTGTACGATCCATCTTTATGNCATTTTCAGATCACTCCATCTCTGATCTACTTCAGAGGCTCAGTTGCCGAGGGGAAGGGAGCTCCTTTCCCCCGTATTTGTCCTCATCAGGATTGTTGTGATACAGTGTTCTGTGTCCTGACAAATGTGCAAGATAAATCAGCTCCTATCTCTGACTAGGTGCTCAGAAAAGGGTTCCTGGTCCAGAAGTGGCCTTGGTGACAGGAAGCACTATGGAGCCCTGCCATGGATGCCAGGGTAAGTGGGGAATCTAGATGCTATCGTTTCTCACATGGCCAGTCCCATGAGCCTATTTGCATAGACAAACGCACACAACCTCGATGAGGAAGGAAGGCACCAGAAAACCCAGCTTTTTTGTCTTACTTTTGGCTACTAACTCACTGCAGACAAGTCTTGCCCAACTCTAGGACTCCAGAGCTGGAACCGAGACTTCAAACTCATNGTCATTCACAATGATATGATGCAAGGGGCTTTTCTTCAGCACAAGGCTGGGGAGTGCATAAGGAGCACAGATCAGTTATTCTGGCTGGAATGGAAAGTTCAAGGCCTGAAGTTCTGCTGCCCTGGACCTGCAGTCACTGTCTCCAGGATGCTTTCCAGCTGCAACTTCTCCAATGTCTAAGGGTTAAAAGGCCTTTAAAAACTCTCAGTGCCTCCTCCCTATTTCTTCCTGATACAATTTTCTACCACCAGTAACNAGCGGGAAGCTTCCTCAACTGTTCACAATGTAATTTACAACTGAAAATATCTTACCTCTGAATGGAAAGCATTCTGTTTTTCACAGCTCCATGTGCAAATCCCTTGAAGGTACAGAAAAACTACTAAAATGACAGAAAACTGACTGCAAAGGAGGAAGAATAACTCAAAACTCAAGCAACAAACCAGTGTTTCCCTGGTCTCAGCAGAGACTAACAGAAGGGGCAGCTGTGCTTCCTGGATGCCTAGGAGCAACCGGCAGGCTGTACTNGCTGTCTCACTAACAGCTCACTGCAAAACGTGTTTCAAGAGCCTGGATGGCACATTGAGTAAGCTCCAGGCCTGGTCCCTCCTCAACCAGGGGGGCCTTGCGGAAGCCCCCCAGCCTTTCAGAGCCTCAGAATCCTCAGACACCAGGCAGAAGCAGTAACGCCTTCCTCATCCATCCACGAAGAGCAAAAGAAGACAGGTGATGAAGTAGCATTTTGCAAATAATTTTTTGTTTTGTTTGTTTTTTTTTTCAAGACAGGGTTTCTCAGTGTAGTCCTGGCTTTCCTGGAACTCACTCTGTAGACCATGCTGGCCTTGAACTCAAGAGGTCCTCCTGCCTTTAATCCCAAATGCTGGGATTAAAGATGCGAGCCAGTAAACAAATAATTTTTAAAGTGGGGGATTATTATTATGTAAGACACAAGACTATAATGATTTAAACAAATAAAAGTCCCAACTCTCGGAGCATAAAACTTGGTGCTATCATGACCTTTCATGTAATTACAGAGAAAGGGGCACTCACGTCCACTCACAACACAACGTGGTTTGCAGATAATTACTACTCAACAATGTTCAATCTTGTCTATGGGACCAGAAGCCAAAGGGGAACAAATCTCTCCACAGATTTGTGTAAAACGAACTCAGGTCTTTTATCTTGGTCCAGAGGCACAGGATACAAGCTGCCTCAGGACATTCTGCAGAGAGCCTAGACCCACCACTCCTACCTCTGAGTCAAAAACACTCCCCTCAGAGTTCAGAATCCCATCTACCCTCCAAGGTAGGTGGTCAATTCTGGGTAAGTCTTTCTGACAAAAGTGATTCAAGGTCATCAGCATCCATAAGCACAGACCAGGGACTGGAAAGAGCAGAGAGGACTGAGGCCATTAACTTGCTCTAGGATTTTAATAAGNCCCTTGTCCTCTGGTCCTAGATGTTCCCATCACTGACTGGTATCCAAGAGGACCAGAGATGAACTCTATAGAACCTTCAACATTAAGAGTCTGTCTGAGTTTCCTCTTCACATCCCTCTATCCCATTCTGGTTCCCCGTACTCACCCTGGGGCCATGGCTGCACAGAGAACCCTGAGGANGTGAGTCCTGTGCTCCACCAGGTTCTGTGGACCAGAGGAGCACAGACCCTGTGAAGACAGCTACGATTTTAGACTCTACTTAAAACCAAACAGGAAAAGGAAGCTGAACCAGAGACAAAGGGGAAACAAACCCAAGTGAAAAACTGAAACCTATGTAGAAAACAGCGAAACAAGAAGCTAAGAGCACAGGGCCCCAGCAGTGTAGGCGGTTGAGATCTGCTGCCCAGGCCTGAGACTGGCAATCTCAAGCTCCTGAGTTTCCTATTGAGTGACAAAAAGAAATAAAAAGAAGGCATGACTCCTCCTAAGGGGTTGAGGTTTTATTATAAGGGAGAGCACAGACAGAGGTAAAGTCCAGAGTGGACATGACCAGCAAATTGAACTGGGCCATGTGAGGAGAAAGAGGAGGAGAGAGGGGAGAGTCAGGAGACAAGGAGACCCAGAGACAAAGAGGCCAAGAGGACTGAGCCAAAAAGCTGAGGTTATAGAGAAGAGCAGCTGGGGGGAAGAGCAGCCCAGTCCCTGGGCTGGAGAGTCTAGGGTTAGGGCGAGGCACACCAGCCAGGATGACTCTGTAACAGGAACTGGTGATGCTGAGAGAGGCTGATGGACAGTGTCCACTTTCATATGTTAACAGGCACCTTAGTTAGCCCTTTGTCCAGGGTTTGAGACCTAACAAAGCTGGCCAGGAGCTGAGAACCAGGCTCTAGTGCTGGCCCCACCAGTGACTACTGGCTGCATTGTCTGGTCTAGGTCAGAACTACCACAGAATCTGGACTCTGGTTTCCACTTGACATAGTGCAAGGTCATGGCAGATGACTTCCCAGAGGACCCTATGAGAAGGCTGCTAGACTCAGAAAGTCCTGGCAGGTTGTGAGAACAAGGGCCTGTACTGTGTGTACAGCTATAACAGACTCTCCATTTGACTCTAGGNTAGATTTGCATTGTGATTGCATGACACGTTTTTCTAACAGGATACTGCAGTCAGCAATTCACAAGTGAAAGAACACTGCAGGAACATGGGGAACCTGGGTTGGTCACCTACTCAGAGACTCTGGCCTCCATTTCCTTAACTGTAACACAGGGTGATTCTTCTGCCTATTCCATGGGTTTCCATGAAGGTCTCTTCGAGTTTCCTTAACTTAGCAGGAAACTCACAAAAAGTCATGCACTGTGCTAGAAACCAAAAACCAAGAACTGGAAGGAGGGGCAGGCCTTGTCTTTAGATAGCTTTTACAGTCCTACAGCTTGATGCAATCGGCACACCTACAATGTCAGCGCTCAGGAGGTTCATGAGTTTGAGGCCAGCCTGGGATACACAGTGAGATCCTATGAGAAAGGAAAGAAGGGCTGGGGGCACAGTGGATAGAGGGATCTGTGGGCAAATAGATGCACTGAAATATTATTGCAACAATGGGAGATAGCTGTGTGAAGGACAGCATAAAGGGCTTGTTCTAACTGGAGACATGAACATCCTTTGAACGTTGAAATGCATTTTCAAAGGCACTTAAGATCTACATTTCCTGCTAAGCACATGTCAGCTGCAAACCATGTTTTTGACCTGTGGTTTTGTTTTTTGCTGGTTGAAGAATTTGCTATTTCCCTTTGTGAATTTTTCTTTTTATCTGTGGATTATTTGGAAGTGTGTTATTTAATTTTGTTTTGCTTCAAAATCTTTGATATTTTCTTGCTCTGTTGCTATTTACTCAGTCCTACTGTGGTCAAAGCATGTGCTTAATATGCTTTCTTTTGTATTTCCGGGTGTGAATTGGATGGTTTTAATCTGTGTAGAGACTTTTAGGGTCTAGTATATAGCNCAGTTTGGTGAACATACCATGATCACAAGAGAGAAAGTGTGTTCTCTCCAATGTCAGTTAGGTCAAGGTGATTAATAGGTGCTTAACTTCTATGTCCTTACTATTTTCTCTAAATATTTTATCAGCTGCTGAGAGAAAGGCCTTAAAATTTCTGAGTGGCTTAAGGGTGTATAAGTCTCTCTCCATCTTCAGTTCTGTTAATACTTATTTTATACATCTTGGAGATCTTATTAAGAATTTTCTATTCTGTATTCTTTATTGTTAGTACTGTAACAAATAACCACAAACGTAGTGGCTTACAGCAATAAAAATGTATTTTCGTATAATTCTGTAGGGTAACAGTAGGTCAGAAGTCCAAAACAGATCAGATTTTCAACACAGATCTGACTAGGCTAAATTAAGATGATGGAAATGCCACACTTCCTTCTTGAGGCTCTGCAGAAGAAGTAGCCCCTTCCCTTTCCCATTCCCTATGTAATACCACATTCCTTGGCCCATGGCTCCCTCCTTCATCTTTAAAACATGCAATACATTACTCTGACCCTTCTTCCAAAGTGACTTTTCCCTCTGTTCTTTTGATTTTTAGCTGGCCTCAAATTCTATGTAGCCAAGAATGACCTTGAACTCCTGATCCTGTCTCTACTTCCCAGGTGCTAGGATCACAAACATGAACCACCAAGCCCAGGAAGATCTTTAGGTTTTTTTTCTTTTGTATGTATATATTCATGTGTGTGTACCTATGGGTGCATGCATGCATGTATGTACACATGTATATAGGTCAGGGGCCGATACAAGGTGTCTTCTTCAATCATTCTCCACTTTAGCTTTTGAGACAGGCCTTTCAGGGCTTCCTGTAAGGAATCTGATCCTGCCACACACTGCCTGGCTTCAGTGGGCTGGACCCGGGTGTGAGCCTTCCACTCTCCTGGATACCATCCTACCTCATACCTCCATCTGGAGATGTAGCCTGGATCAAAGTTATTCTGTGCCTTGAAGGCTGACCCCAGGAAACATTTTTCTGGGTGTTTATCCAGCAGGGACCCCCTGTAGACACTCTTACTTTAGGCTCTCTCCTGTCAAGTAAATTCACATTTTCACAAGTTGGAGCTTTTGGTGGCTCGGGTCTCCTCAGGAAACCTTTCCTATCATTCCTATGAAATATGAGGTTCCTGTCTAATAACTACAGCTACACTTGCACCACTTTGTCTGCAACTTTAACCTGTTCATGGCTCCTTCCTCGGAAAGTATACACTTCTACGTTTCTATTCCACTTGCTGCTCTCACTGGGTAAATGGTGACTGCATAAAGGAACATATGAAGGAATCAATACCTACACACACACTGTAAGACCTGGAAAACAGCCGGAGCAAAAGCATTGCCACAAGCTGAGTGGCTCTGCTGCCTTGAAATGTCCTTTGCCAAACAAATAAGTTCATTGCTTTTCTTTTTTTCCCCTTAAAGACAAGGTTTCACTAAGCAGCCCTGGATGGCTTGGAACTTACTGTGCAGACCAGGCTAGCCTCAAACTCAGAGATCCATCTGCCTCTACCTCCTGAATTATGAGGTTAAAGGTGTAAGGCAGCAGGCCTGGCAAGTCCATTGCTTTTGAAGTTAGCCTTATTCAAGTTCTCAGGACACAGGCAGAATGTGGGCATACATTTTCCCCCAGAATATCACATAAATGGACTTTAACCCAGACCCTGACAAAGTCCTTGTTCCACTCTGAAACCTTACGAGCCAGGCTTCTACTGTCTGTATTTCTTTGTTGTTGTTGTGTGTTGTAATATGTGTTCACGTGTGTGTATGTGTGTGTGAGTGACTGTGCACTTGTGTATGCCTATGGAGGCCAGAGATCAATTCTGAGTGTCATCTACTTCATACCATTTTCCATCTTGTCCTTCACTGAGACAAGGTCTTGCACTGAACCTGGAACTCATCATTTGGCCAATGAGCTACATGGATCTATCTTGCCTCCTTTTCAATCACTGTGATGGGGTTACAGACGCATGCTGCCATGCCTGCCTTTTACATGGGGGCCAGGGATCTGAACTCAACTCAGGTCCTCATGCTTTCACGGCAGGCGCTTTCTGAGTGCCAGTTTTCTGTGTTGGTTATCTGTCTTACTGCTGTGACAAAACCCAAGGGAAGGTTTGCTTGGACTAATGGTTTAAGGAGGGATCCAGCCAGGGGTAGTGGCACACATTTTTAACCCGGTATTTGGGAGGCAGTGGTAGGTGGATCTCCGTGAGTTCAAGGTCAGCCTTGTCTATTGAGTGAGCCCCTGTCAAATAAATGAACAAACAAAGGGAGAAAGTCTTTTATGTCAGGAAAGGTAGGAGTATTAGGTGTCTAGTCACATTGTGTCAGCAATCAAGAAGCAGAAAACAGATAGAAAGTGGGGCCAGGGGATAAAGCCTCCAGACCCACTTTCAGTGACCTATTTCCCCCAGTGAGGCTCCACCTCCTAAAGGTTCCACAACCCTTTTCAAACAGTACTATCAGCTGGAGACTCCAGGTTCAAACATACTGGCCTAAGGGAGACATTTTACATTCAAACCACAGTGGGTCTCTGCTCAGGTTGAGGTGACTGTCCCACTTCCTGCAGCATTACATGACCTCTAGCATCGCTTCGGTGCTTAGCTCTGCAGAGGGCATTCTGAGCTGGGCTCCTTGGAGGGCACCACACATGCACAGGCAGCCCCGAGGCAACAGCTCAAGTGGAGCCATACACACAACTCCCTGTCTCTCTTCAGACCACAGAGCTTCCTCCTTCTCTAGTTCTTACCAAGTCTTACTATGTGTAACCTGGAATCCCAGGATCAGCTTCCTGTGGTCTCCTTAGCTTAGGCACCACAATTTTCTCTAAGACAGAAAAGCAAACAGAGACAGATGGCTCTGGCCACTGTGGGGCTTATCATGGTATTTCTTCTCAAGAATCAGAGTCCTGGGCTGTCCATTTAACAACTAAAACCAGCAAGGATTTGGTATTCTGTGAACTTCAGTAACCTGTGTAGATTACAGCTGGTTTTAAAGTAAATCATTACCATCGCTTCATCAAGGACAGAAGCAGAATTAGTTTTGGTTATTACATTAGCAAAGGCTTTTTTTTTTTCCATTTCCTGAAGATGCTGGCCTATGTGTAACTATCTCTGTGAGAAAGTGCCTTTCAGTTTCCTTTCCCACTTCCTCTGTCCTTTACATGGTGCTGTCTTTTCTGGTTCCAGTAAGCAGGTAGTTAGAGTGAACCTTTCAGGACATCTTTTAACTCAACCCTAAGCTTTAATAACACACTTAGCAGAATTATGGGAAGGAGCAAGGAAGNAGAGAGGCCCTGGCCTGCCCTTGCTTTATGCAGAACTCCCTGGTTATCATCCCCACCCTCAACTCTGGCTTCCTCATCTGTTCATTGAAAGGAATAGCTTTATTAAAAACCCATGGATGAGGCCTTGAGATGGTCACCAGGTAAGAGAGCTTACCACCAAGCCTGACGACCTGAGTCTGATCCCAGTGGAAGGAGAGAACTGACTCTTGCAGGTTGTCCGCTGACCTCCACATACACACTATGTCACATATGCCCCTTTCCACATACAAAAACCAAACCAAAACAAAAAACTATGCATAACAGGCACTAAATCAATCATGCCAAGATAATGGAAAATGTTGGAAAAATAAGACAGGGGATGTTGGCACTGAGGAAGCAGTTTGGTGGGGAAGACCCCCCCCCCCCGTTTGAGGCAGCAGCTTGTAATATGAACCAAGGTCAGTACCAGCACAGAGCTTAGAGTACCTAAGGTACCTTGCAGGCTTAGGGTAAATGGTGACTGCACAAAGGAACATACGAAGGAATCAAGAGGAAGGACACCAATACCTGCAGCAGACAGGCCAAAGCCTCTGGCTCCGGCATGTCAGCACAGAAACATCCACTTGACCTACAAGAGGTACTTCTCACATTGCTCGATTCCAAAGAACTTGGAGTCTGTTAAAAACAAGCCAGGGGCTAACCCCCAAGCCAGGAACCTCCTTACTTAGGAAGCCTCTGTGAGAGATCTGCAAACAGGCTAAGCACTGTTCATGCATTGNTGCAATGCATATGAGCATTGTATCAGGCCCCTAGAACCTAGCACAANTGATGCTGTATTAGAGATACCAAGGCACCATTCTGACTTTAAGAGCCCAGCACATAGACCTGTCAAAACGAGAACAAAGACCTAGTTCAGCATGTCCATAGTTCTGAGAAAGTCCCTAAATATACTAACTTTACTTTTTGGCTTCTGTAGCTCTGCTTATTGGTAACTGTTCTTGCTAATGGAAGTTTGTGTGCATAAAAAGTCAAGATTGGTAAGGCTCATGGTGACACAATTTGGGCAAGGTCTCTGTGGTGTGACCCACCAGCCAGCAANTAAAGATTTTCAATTGGCTTCAAGAGTCTATGTGTTCTCTGAAGGAGTAACCTCACCAACATCATGTTTATCACCTTCATATCACTATAACAAAATGCCTGGACACCTACTACTGAAGAGACTGAGCTCATGCTTTTGAAGGACTTAGTCTAAGACCAGGCAGCCCCATGCTCTGAGCCTCTGGTAACGGTGACACAAAATGGCAAAAGCAGATGGCAGAGCAAATGACTTAGAATGCCGGCCAGAAAGCCCATAGAGTGAAAGGCTATACTCTCTCCATACTTTCCAGGACGTGCCTCTAGTGACCTCTAATGACCTCTTCCTAATGGCCCACAACCTTCAACACCACCACTCTGGGATGTCAACTCTGAACATTCAGCCCTTTGGGACTCTGACTGAGAGCACAAGAGATAATTCTTCTTGTAGAACTGGCACTTCATCTGTAGTAAAGGTGGGCATTCTGAAAAGAAAGCAGGGAGGCCTTGGAGTAAAGAGGGCAGAGAAATCATCACCCAAAATCTGCTACCACCTCCAACTGGATGAAGTTGCATTAGCAACGTGCACTAGGCCTTTTAATGTGGTATGTTATTTGTGCTGTCATTATCTGAGTGAGTCTTTAGAGTCTCAACTATGACTTCAAAAACAAAAATGGAAATTGGATTTGCTGGAGATTCTTGTATTTTCAATGACTACCTTACACTCAAATAACACAGCTAGCCAACTATGCTCACTCATATGACACAGTTGCTGCTTTTGCTGTAGGCTCTGCCTAAGGGGACCAGCTCTGTGAAGACCAGCCTACTACACACCCCAGGCAAAATGCAAGACCCAAATTCCCAAGTATCCACCTGCAGTCTGGGGCTTGCCCTCACAGGCTTTTTCTCTTAAACTACAGGG
>LZPO01036734.1:0-13855 GCA_001675575.1 Neotoma lepida | reverse complement strand
TGTGTGTGTGTGTGTGTGTGTGTGTGTGTGTGTGTGTGTGTATGTGGATATGTGTGTGGAAAAGTATAATGAAATGAGTGCACATATTTTCTGTAATTATTTAATAAGATTGGGTGTGTTCAGGTTGGTGTGACCATAAATTTCAGTTACTATTTGTGAGCATAAGAATAAATGTACACTGGCCATATGTACATTCTTACAAAGTACATATTATAGTGGATTGCTGTGGGACAGTGTCTTGTTATATCATCCAGGCTGTCCTTGAACTCATAATCCTCAGATACCTGCCCCTAGAGTACTGGGATTATAAGCTTGAGACACCATGTGTTGCTTTAAAGTTGTGCTATATTGATTTAAATCCCTTCTCCATGAACTCAGTTCTGTTTCTCACCTTATGCTTTCTGGTTCAGCTTCTCACTGTGCTTTATCAATGACTGATGGCTGTTCTGGTGTCAGAGCTGATTTCCAGCCACTGGGAGGTCTCAAACCTGCTGCTCTCAATTTAGATTTCAAAAGATGCTTAGAGCTCTGCCTCCACCACAAGGTCCTCATTATTTGATTTATCCTCCTATTTGCATTAGCAAAAGTCTTTGGCTCCATGAAATAATTATATATAATATGATCTATTACATATTTCTCTTTTGTTTTATTTGTCAAGTTACTGTGTTCTTGGCATTGTATTAAGTCTGGGCTGTAAAACTGACACAATCTCTCAAACCCAGTGATATGTAAAAATATGACTTGAACATAGAACATAAGTAAATAGGAGATAAGAATGTAAACAATTTCCCACTCTTGATGTAGCCCAGGTTGGCCTCCAACTTTCAGTTTTATCTCAGCCTCACAAGTGACCACCATACCCAGTTCAAATCCGAATCTTTATGAGGTTAATATTACCATGCAAGGCTTTCTGAGTGATCTCAAAGACATGACCTGAGGGATGAATTAGCCTGATTCAGAGGAATGGAGAAAAATATTCTAGAAAAAGAGACTAGTCCATTGAAAAGGAAGNGAGAAAAGAGTCAGTGTGCTATGGGCATTGGAAGGGAAAAGGTGAAAGTGTAGGAAGCAAGGTGAGGAATGTCAGCAGGAGCGACCCTGTCTTACCTGATGCAAACAAACATCACAACAAATGCAGCATAAGTGATCGGGAACTCCAGATCTATGCCTAAATGGAATGTTTCTTTTTTAAATTTGTATGTGTCTACGTGTTTACACAGTGTAATCCTGTGTGCATATCCATGTGTGCTTGTGGAGGCCAGTGATTGTCAACAGATCTTTTCTTCTACTGTTCTCTACCTTGTGTGTGTGTGTGTGTGTGTGTGTGTGTGTGTATTTAATTTGGATTCTCTTTTGCAATATTTTTATTAATTCTTTGAGACTTTCATAGTGTATTCTGAACACACTCACCACCCTGACTCCTCTGCTTACCACTCTCTTCACTCTCCCATCTCCTCTCACCCACTTTGAGATTAGTATTTTTTCCCCTTCTTTCCCTATCAGATCCAGTTTGTGCTACTCAGCTAGTCTTGGGACTGAGGCCTGCCCTTGAGTGCAATCAGCCTACCAGGGATTGCATCATTAGTGAAAATTGACTCTCCCATCAGCTATGAAATGCCGATAGCTCCCCAGCCAGTGGTGGGATCACATATCCACCTTCCAAGCCTCTGTGCTGGGGCTTTGTCTAGCTAGACCTTACATGGTGGTGTGCTCCTTGTCACAGTCACTCTGAGTCCAGATGTGTGAATCTCTGCTGTGTTTGGAAAACACTGTTTCCTTGATGCTATCAACCACCTCTGGCTCTTACACTCTTTCTGCTCCTCTTCTATCCTCTACCCCCACCCCCCAGAGTGTCTCATTGAACCTATTGCTCATTGATTGGCTAAGCTGGTTGGCCAGTGAGCACCCAGGGTCCCCCGTGTCTGCCTCTGTGCACTGGGATGACAGCGGGCTTTGTTATATAGCTTTTTTTACTTCGATGCTGGGGATCTGAACTCAGTCCTCATGCTTCAGCCTCAAGCACTTCACCCACTCAGCTGTCACCTCCTTTGCCCCTCTGTTTGCCTTTTGATGTCCTCTCCTGACAGTTTGCCACATGGGATTTCTCTTTTGCCATGAATATACCCTCTTTTAGCTCAGTTCAGTGTTCCTGGCACATTCCACAAGCCTTTTCACTGGCCCGGGAGGCCTAGATCTGCTGCACATCCTTGTTCTTGATGCAATATTTCTGAAGTGAGCCATCCCTCCGGCCCCAATTTAATGTTCAAGGAGACACAAACTCTTCTTAGTGGTGCGTCTCAAGGAGATTATCCTAGGTCTTATAATATAAAAATTGACTCCTAACCCTCCATTTTCTCTGACAAAAATATTTCCCAACCTTTTCTCTAACCAAAATACCAGGCACCAGGGCTTAAGGAAAACAAGTTTAAAAGTTTGAAGACAAAGATGACTTTTTAAAATGTTGGTGACTACTATATACTAGATCTAATGTAGTATAATGACATGAAGACAGAACAGGTAAATGGGAATTTCCCAATTAAATTGCATTTCATTTAGAAGTCAGGAGATTAATTGGTCAAAAATAGCAGTGAAACTGCTGGAAAGGAGAACCAAGAAAGTGGCGTTGAAGAAGTTTCTAATTGTTCTCCTAGCACCCCCAGGCTCTGCCAGTCTGGACTGGAAGGGCTTGCTTCTTCAGCTGTGCTTTCTGTCGACTCTGCTGTGCCGTATGCTTCTTCCCTAATCACATCACAGGCCCTTTAGTCTCTTGTCCAGCACAATGAAAGCTGAAAAGCTCGAGTAAATGGGACGGGATGATGTGTGAGGAAAGGCTTTGTAAATTTTGCAGTGCCATGCAAATGTGTCCTACGTTCTTTTTGGCAGCCTCTGTCTTAGGAGGCTGAAGCAGCACAGAGAGGTAGCTCAGGGTGTAGGTTTTGAGTCTCTTTTCTCCCATTTCCCACTGTGCTGTCTTGGACAAGTCACTGGAGTGGCACGGGGCTCAGTTTCTATCCACAAAACAGAATGACAGACTTCAATACCTGGCGACTCTCTGTATGGGGACTAAAGCATGGAACCAGCAGGGAGGAACGATGGGAAATAAGGTGAGGTTGAGTTTCTAACAAGAGCGAACCTCCCTAAACATTTGTATCCCTGACTGAAACTGGTAATGTAATTCTACTTGAAGGAATTTGTAGACATTAAATGAGGTAATATATGCAAAACAGGGATTAGCACCTGGCAAGCCAAAGATGT
Source organism: Neotoma lepida (assembly GCA_001675575.1). NCBI lineage: Eukaryota > Metazoa > Chordata > Mammalia > Rodentia > Cricetidae > Neotoma > Neotoma lepida. The sequence continues at coordinate 10,600 of LZPO01036734.1, read as the reverse complement.
TGACTGTCTTAATTAGATGAGCTACTCAGATTCATAGGAGGACCACATACCTCTTCATGTTTGCTAACTTTGATGCTATTGGNCAAGGACACAATTAGATTTTAAATATAAATGTGAAGTTGTTTCACTTGCAAAAATATATCTATTCAGTGTAATTAGTGAAATGACACANAGTGCCAGAGAATTGGGTAAGAGACTGCCTCTGCTTAACTGGGTGTGATGGAAACTCCATTGTTCTTAGTTTGCGAGGCAGCCAGCCTCAGCTACAGTGAGGTGATGGTGTGTTCACCAGACATCTCAGTAATTTTAGTAGGTAGTGGTGGCAGCTTGTAGATGGGTAAGAACAATGACATGAGGTGCCATCCTTCAAGGGCAGCCATGGCCTTCAGTGCTGTGTCTAGATCAGTCATCCTCAACCTTTCTGTTGCTGCACCGTTTAATACAGTTCCTCATGTTGTGGTGACCTCCACCCACAAGATTATTTTCGTTGCTGCTTCCTAACTCTAATTTTGCTTCTGTTATTGAGTCATAATGTAAATATCTGATCTGCAGAATATCTGATATGTGACCCCAGTGAAGAGGTCATTCAATGCCAAAGGGGTCGTGACCCACAGGTTGAGAATTGCTTGTCTAGATGTTTGTTCCCATCCCACTTTATAGGCTGAAACCTGACTGCAAATGATAANATTGAAAGAGGAAACTTCAGGAGACAATTAGATCATGAGAGTGGAACCTTCTTGTAAATGAGGCTTGAAGGAGCCTCATTTTTTTTCTTCCCCTTCCATAAATGAAGCTAATAGAAGGCAGAATCTAGAAGGAAAGGAAAGGGGCCCTCACCCAATACTGTGTCTGCTGACCTTGTTTGCAGTCTTCTCACTCTTGAGAACAATAAGCAATACATTTCTGTGGCTCATACTAGTAGATGACTCCATCTTGTTTTGTTTTCTGCCTGTAGTCAGCTGCTTAAAGACTAACATAATTTCACACTCCTGGACTGGACAGCAGCATTTTTTGTTGGTACTGGAAGTGATGGGAGGCAGTATTATCTCTTAAATCCCCAAGGCTTGGTCTGACTTCTGAGCATTTATGAAGGTTCATTGTTTCCCCCTGTACTCAACTATTTTATCAGAATACAGATTAAGACTGAACCCAAGAATAAGGATAAAAAACATTTTGTAGAATTCTGTTTTTCTTTGTAACCTCCTATTCCCATGTGTCTCTCCTCAACATAGACAGAGAAAGTAAACTATTACCTATTGGCTAAATATTGGAAGCTATAACTTTGATGAAAGTGTTTTGGTTGCCCTGTGGTGTTAGTGTGGCCTTACAGGCAGACAGCTGGACTCTAAGACTCATTCATTCTTGACAACTACACATCCAGAAACTATTAGGTGCAGCATTCTGTCCTGGAAACATGGCACACAGCAGTGACTTTAAANGTGAAAAGCAAAATCCTTCTGAAGCNTAGATTTTACTCAGGAAGATATACTTTGATCAAGAAGAAAAGAAAACTGAGTAGAATATACAGCCAATGAGATAATATTAGGTGCTGTGTAGAAAAATAAACAATGGTGATGGGAAATAGGGGCTGTACTCTTCACATTACTAAAAGAAAAAAAATGTGGGCTAAAGGTTCTGGATCTTTAAAACATATTTATTTATTTATTTATTTATTTATTTATTTATTTATTTATTTATTTATTTAATTTATGGATGTTTTGTCTGCACTTTTGTCTGCATGGAATATGCGTGCCTGTTGCTGGTAGAGGCCAGAAGAGTGTAGCAGACCCTCTAGGCCTGGAGCTACAGAGCATTGTGAGCCTCTGTGTGAATGCTGGGAATCGAACTCAGGTTCTCTGAAAGAGCAATTAGTGCACTTAACCTCTAAGTCCTCTCCAGCCCCTGGTTGTGAGTAATCTTGATAAGACCATCAAGAGGCAGCCAGGGACTGCTATCACGAGGAGCAAGATTTTCTCATTCTTACTCGGAATTCCCCATAGCCAAGGCTGGAGCCACGTCTACTGCCTGGGATCCAGGTCTGAGAATGTGTTTCTTTTTTTCCCACATGGGAGGTTTATTGAGGGGTAGGGAGAGAAGAGGCAGAGAAGAGGCAGAGAAGAGGGAGGAGAATGAAGGAAGAGAAAGAGACGGGAGGTGGGCAAAGCCCATCTTTTATAAGGAAACAGCAAATGCGCACAGGGGATGGTCTTAGTGGCTGCAGCTGAGGCTATATCCTGTCAGGGCCCTAAGGGCCAGCCAGTACAGATGCCTAAATACTAACATGCCTCCCTTTTGTTTATTATAAAAAGGTGAGGAGTTAGAAAGGGGTAGCAGGTGAGGCGGGGATGAAGGCACCGTGTTCTCAATGCTGCTTCCTGCTGGCCTGGGGGGCACTGACCATCTTTGGGCAACCTGAGAAAACTAGGGTGCTGGCCACCTTCCTGGGGTAGCTGGCTGTTTCACTTCNCTGCCATGCTCTGTGGATCTGTCCAGCACTGCTTGGACCTGGCAAGATGTTGTTCAAAGTGGATCCAAGTTGACTCCCTGGAGCTCACAANAAATCATGATGAGATTGCCACCCGAGATGGAGGAGAGCCATGTGGTTGCAATCNTCGTTGTTGGATGGAGAGTCCCAGAGATCTGTTAGGTGGGAAAATAGGAATGTTGCGGGCAGACCAGGTTCCAGGGTTCTGGCATGTCTCAGACTGCCAGGAGAGCCTATCCGAGTCACAGCACCAAATATTGTATTTCAAAAATGGCGAGAGAAAGGAATCACGCCATACAACGGAGCCCACATGAGAGTTTTATTGAGCGGAAGGGAGAGAAGAGGCAGAGAAGGGGGCAAAGACCTGTCCCTAGGGACGAGAATGAAGGAAGAGAAAGAGAAAGAGGGAAGAATATGTTTCTTATCCAGTGTTGGGAATCATTTTCCTCCTGTTCCTCTGTTTCCTGTATCCTCTTGTTCCCATACTTGGAAAAGAATTCTCCAGTTGTAAGTAAAAAACAGTTAACTGTTCTTTCTAACTTCAATAATGCGGTTTCTTGTGTACTTTATTTTCCTTTAGAGGCCTGAACTTTACAAAACTCATGTCATCTTTGGTACTAAAGGCCAGTGTTCCAAGGAAAGGTTATTGATGTAGAATAGGCGTGTCGTAACTGTACTTCATACCCTGCACTACATACACACATAATTCAGAATGAAAACACTCACTGGACACATTCCAAAGAGCTTCCCACTAGAGAAAGTGGCTATGATTAGGAATTTAAAAAACACCTATGTTCTAATGGAAATGATTTATAGCCATAATGGACTAGATTTTGGGTGGCCCATGAAAGATCGAGCAATCTAAACAGTGTCCCAAAGTACAAAAATTTGGACTATGTTGTTGAAATTTTATCAAGATCTTTTAGTTATTGGACAAATACTTCCTTCACTGAAGAAAATAAGCATTAGAATTTGTTTAAACANAATTATGTGTTCTTCATAAATTGCCTTTGAAATAAGAAAACATTCATTTTGTTGGAAATTTCTGTATTGAATGGCCCAGTTTTTCCATTCATATTCTGTTNCAAATATTTTTTACTCCATCATATCTTTCCTCATATTATTGTCTTTTCCAGATTTAAAGACTTAGTGGAGAAACTCCTTGGACTTGTTTCAAGTAAGGACAAAAATCTACCTTTTACCTCTCAAGTTTTATAACTTCACATGAAATGAAAGAGGGTTAAATATCTTTATCATTTCTTTCTNGGTATTATTGAAACAACTATTTTCAGTGTAGCCACAAAATTTAATCCTCCTCCTATTTTTAAGTTCTTACTTTAAACATTTTCTTTAATTTAATTTTTAAACTTGTGTGTATGTGTATGTGCCTACATAAGTTGATGTGCACCACATGCATTCAGTTGCCTGCAGNGGCCAGAGGGCATCAGATACCCTGTAACTGGAGTTATGGGCATTGTGCGCCTCATATAAGCACTGGGAACTAAACTCAGATCTTCCACAAGAGCAGTAAGTGCTCTTAACTGCTGAGCAAACGCCTTAACCCCTTAATCATTTCCTTAACATATAAAATAATGCTTTAAAATTCTTCTTGAGACAGGATCTCATGCAGCACATCTTGATGTCAACCTCACTATGTAGATTGGGATGACTTTGGACTTCCTGCCTCACCTGTGTCCATGCTGAGATTGTAGTTGTGTGCCACTATACACAGCTTTAACTATGTCTCTGTTAATAGACACTTGGTTATGTTACCCTGTCTAGCTTTAATTATGTATTCTTGCTAATAAACACTTCCATATTAACAAACACTATAGAGGTCCAGTCNCTTATAGCCTTTACCCAGAGTCTCAGAAGAGACGCTACCAGTGGCGAAGAATTTAATCTGAGGGATGTGGAATGAATCTAAGTATACCAAGCTCTTTTAGTCCATCCTTTGTTGTTTTCAGTCTAAACCCTCTTGGTACTATGAGGTACTGGTATATATACACACGTACAAGCAGTAATACTTTGACAATGTAATGTGAGGCTTTTAGGGTCATAAAGAGAGGTCACAATATCTACACAAAGAGCAGTGATTGTCAGCTTCATTTACAACCCCAAAGGGAGTGATTAAAGGAGGTGGGGTCAACTCNGGGCTAAAATTGGTTAAGATTTCAAAAAAGGGAATTTATGTGTGCAAACTATATTCTTAGAAGTGGTTAGGTAAAACGTTAGGAGTTTTATGTTATTATAAGTCATGAGTACAATGAAACTGCCTTTTTTCCCTTTGGAACTGTATCTTTTTCAGCTTATCTGTACCATTTTCTGGCAGGGCAGGGGAAGAGTACTTGATAGCTCCATAGCCTTTGTCACAGTTTGATGTACTTGGTATGTAAAAGCTCNTTTGTTCTGAGTTAAATGTTAAAGNGGAAGTCTTTTAGAACTAGGGATACCACAATGGCTATGGGAGAAAAGAGGGTTTAAGCTTCATTTGCACAAGAAGCAAAGCTTTGTACCTAACATCCACCTGGCCTTGGCTGTTGTCTCAGTATGGATANCTACCGTATTTCATGAAACTAGCAGGTGGTCTGAATGCTTATCTATCTGCAGTCTGTACTTGGATGTTTGAGAAGTATCTCAGATAAAATACTTTTGTCTGGAGATGGCCTGGCTGGATGCTTGTTAATGAAGATAATTACAGAAAGGCAGACTTCTGAGTCTAATGTTAAACAGGGGGGAACAAAAGCCTAGGGATGTTATCCAAATACTACAATTTTATAGGGGAAAATTGTGCCCANTGAATGATCAACCACACTGTTAGATGTTCTTGGGAAAAGAATCAAATGGGAAAGCTATAATAGCACACAAGAAATTCATTGCTGGAAACACCTAACATATTCAAAGGTCATTATCACCAAGACTCCTTGAGTTTTGGCTTTATCCTCTGGAAGAGGCCTGCTCTTCCAGGTATTAGCTTTTGCCACTGTCAGCTGAATTCCTACTTCATATTTCTGTGGCTTGCAGCATAATATTAGTTCAGGAAAGCCACAAATTATACTAATGTTTGATGTTTATTACTGTTACTAGCCCTTCATAGGGTCCAATGTGTATGAGTTGGATTTGTTAAAGGATTTACTCAACTTCACAGAACAATTGAGTAGAAAGATAAAGAAACAGTGTTCAAAGCCAGATCACAAGAGCACTAACAGAGTGAGGTTAAGTTTGAAGATGTCCATTCAGAGTTCNACGCTCAATGTGGCCCCAGGGCAGTGAATTCTTATTCTTATTATTCTTATTCCAGTAGAGTGAGTACTGCAGACATTACTTATGGAGAGAACCATATTTGTTATTGTCCAAGTGTTAGAGGACTGGCTTGGCTACCAAGGTCCTTCTGTTTCCTCTCAAGGAAAGTTTTCAACTGAACTTGGAGCTTGCCATTTTAGCTAGACTAACTGTATAGTGGGTGCTGAAGATCCACCTGTCTCTGCCTCCCCAGCGCTGAGGCCACATGTGTTGCTNTTTTGCCTGGCTTATGTAGGGCCTGGAGATTTGAACTCAGGTCCTCATACTTGTGAAGCACTTTATCTACAGAGCCATCTCCCCAGCTCTTGTAATAGATCTTTGAAGAACATTAAAACAAAGTTTTCATTATGTTCTTTAGACTTGAGGTATCAAAATGATTATTTATTCTTATCTATTAAAATTTAAAGCATACGTTCCAAATAATAAACAAATATTGATGTACACTACTTGTGCAATTATGACCACTTATTTATATCTAATTATGTACATTTTGAGGCATGTAATTTATAAATTAGAAAAACTCCACAGTGAGTAGGAAAAAAATACATAGTGTCTGAGTGTGCAATATAAATTTAGTGAAGTTCCTCATTAGCGGTATGAATTTATAGCATATACTAAATAGTCCTGTCAACAGTTCTGAATACCTAGTGTTTTTCTTGTCAGATCTGGCTTGATGGCCATTAACTCTACCTTACTCTGTAGCAGATAGTGAGATCAGGAGGGAAAATATCATGGTTTACTTGTGTTTGACAAAACACCATACCTGCCAACATCATACTTTTCTCAGCATCTTCAGGAAAAGGCCTCTTGTCTGTTTGAAAATCAGNGTTCATTTACTTAGTACTGTGATATGATCTTTCAAGGCAGCAATGTTGTCACAGTATGTTTTAGTTCCAGCTCCCCTGTGACAAAAGGACTCTAGNAGAACAGAGTGGACACTGGACTCCCTGAGGCAAGATAGTCCAGAGAGACATCAAGACAGGAGCCAAGTGGCAATCGTGTGAGATATACTAAAACTGTTTCTTATACATACATTAAAAGCAAATATAAACAACAACACAACTTTGCTCTAAAATTTTACTTTGTAAATCTCTTCCAACATTTTGGGATTATATATCATACATGAAAATATTCCATAATGACATACTCTAATATATTTATAAGTTGGGGAGGGGAATCCCACACATTATTATGAAGATTTACAGTGGGATCCCTTATGAACATTCTAAGACTTTCAGTGGGTACCTGCATCTATAAACAGCACCAAATGTTGCATATAATCTTTTCCCCCTGTTTAGCCTTACTTGACCTTTAGCAACCACAACATGTTATTGTTTTCTATCTTTTTAATATACATTTAATCATGAAACATAATACTAAATAAATTTCACAAGGCATGATGACATGCACCTTGAATACAGAATTCAGAAAGCAGAGATAGGTGAATCTCTATGAGTTCGAGGCCAGGCTGGTCTATGCAGTGAGTTCCAGGCCAGCTAAGTCTACGCAGTGAGACCCTGTTTTAAAACAACAATAACAAGAAACATCAAACCTACCCCAAACAAAATAAATTTATCTGACAAAACAAATTATAAATTTAAAAATGAAAAATTATTAAAGTAAATGATGATACAANAAGGTCTCAAGCTAAATGAAAGACTTGAAGTTTATATCTCTACCAAGAAAAACTACTTCTAAGAAACGTACTTCTTAGGATTTGATAATCCATCATTACACATTCATTCATAAAGCATTAATGCTTAAGATGAGGACTTTCACTTAAAGGAAGCACTTTGGAGCCTTTTTGACTCATCTGTCTTGCTAGTATCCTCTTCTTGTGCTTTGAGGCATTATTCAGAACCCTTAGTTACTTGAACACAGCACATTGAGCCTGCAGAGTGGGCCGGTTACTGAGATGCTGGAACCGGGACACTGGTAGCAAGCTCATGCAGCAGGAAAATGTTGGACCCTGGGATGCTTTACCCCCCTAGGCAAGGTGAAGGAGATAGCGCAAGATTCATCATGTCATTCAAGACAACAGGATTGAACAATGTACACATTTTTAATTTTCTGACATTTTTCCTTTATTATTTTTAGACAGTAGCTGACTGTAGATAACTGAAACCATAGAAAGAAAAGCCACACATTAGAAAGGACTGTGTCTTTATGTATTTATACATGAAATGGGCAGGGACTATGTGTATATATTTATTACAACCCTATAAAAATAAAGTGTTTGGATTAAAGAATAGAAGATAAAGTATAGATAACAGGAAACTTTATATTACCCAATGTTTGTTTGCTTTGATGCTGGGGATGGAAGCCAGGGCAATGAGTAGGCTTGGCAAACNCATTACAACTGAGCTACATGCCAATCTCTCTACACTATTTTGGAAATCAGTGGAGACCTTTATGTACACTATTTCACCTATGTAAGCAACGGAAGAGTCATGAATAATTGAGAGAAGCAGAAGTGACTAAAGGTGGCTATATTTGTGGCTTCCTTGTGTCCTTACCTTCTCAGGAGTGATTATGATTAAGGTTTGCTGCATCTGTCTTATCATCTGGATTCCCAAGTTCTCAGAGATTCTCATCATTACCCAGTGCCATGAGTTTAATCAACACTCTATCTACAGGAAGACATACTATCTTGANATCTGTCAGTTGAGACAAAAAGCCAGACCCCTACTCTATGGGCTAAGGGTCATTCTGTCAAGCTTGAAAGTGATATAGAACATGAGTCTTGCTGAAGGATGATGAGGATGGTTTTCAGAAACATAAACTTTGTTGGTATTTCAGCAAGAAAGATTATTTTTTCTGTTTCTAATCTTTAGCAATACTTTTGATAAAAATAGCATTTGTAGCTTCATTTGTCCATTCATTTTTAAGTTTATTTTATGTTGTACTTAACCTACTAAGATATACATCTATTTATTTTATTTAATAACTTTTATTATTATATAAAAACAATATCTGTATTTATTTAAAGTGATTATGTTAAATCCAAAAGCTGAAAGTAGCTTTCTTAATTAGGAATGCTTTGTAAAAAAATAATTGAATACTCATGGCTTTTGGATAAGCATGATCATGATAATTACATTCACATTTTAGGGTATCAATTTTCTGTCACTCTACTGTGTTCTAACACTTTTGTATGTGCAATAGTCTCTCATTAAATCAGGCATCCCTTAAATGATATTAATTAGCATGCATAAAGTCCATCTTGAAAACTCATTTAATTTTACAAATTGTAATACTCCATATTAGTACCCCTGGAGCTTCATCAAGCTTCTGATTTTTAAGTGATTTTTAAGTGAAAAGGATTTTTTAAATAAAAACATGCCGAAGTTCTCTTCTGTATCATGGTTAGCAAGAAGACATGGACTTTCCAAAGTCTCCTTAAAGTTTTACCTTTCCAATCCATTCCATTCCATGGCTTCCTAAGTATCACAGGCGATGCTAGGTCTCANTGGGAAGATAAAGTTCCTGTGCTTAAGGAATAAAGACAGCAGCAAGAGATACAAGGTGTCAATAAGTCCAATGTTGTTGATATAAAGACTTTCATGTTCTGTTGGCCATGGAAGTAGGCCAATCTCTGAGTTCAAGGCCAGCCTGGTCTACATGGTTCTAGGCCAATCATGGTTATATAGCAAGACTGTGTTTCAACAAACAAATGTTCAAGTCTGAATAAAATCCACAGGTAGGGAAGGTATTCACAAAGAATATCTTCTGGGCTTTTATATGTGACTCTAGTTCAGTCTGGTGCAGGTAAGGAAGTTCATCCCAACACTGCAGATCCTTGGAGGAGCTGTGTTGTGGAATATTAGTTTAAGATGTATTACACTCGCTTATAAATTAGAATTAGAATTAGAAACAAATTAGAATATTTGTTTAATGATACAAAGATATGTTGCATTCTTATATGCTGCATTTGTTTAACTCTGTAAAGCTGTGTTACTTTGCTTCCTTAAAATACCAATAATAAAGAGATAAATGGCCATTGCTAGGCAGGAGAAAGGATAGATTGGGCTGGCATGCAGAGAGAATAAATAGGAGGAGGAATCTAGGGAAGATAGCGAGGGATGAGGACCAAGAAAAGGAGGAGAGGAGGACCCCAGGGGTCTGCTACCCACATAGCCAGCCACAGAGTAAGAAGGAAAGAAAGACATATAGAATAAAGAAAGCTAAAAAGCACAGAGGTAAAAACATAGTTAAAGAGAAACAGGATAATTTAATTTAAATTAGAAAACCTGGCTAGAAACATGCCAAGCTAATGTTTAGCATTCATAAGTAAGAAAATGTCCCCATGCATTTATTGGGGAGCTGGATGTTGGGGCCCCAAAGACTAAAAAACAAAACAAACAAAACAAAAACCAACTACAGAGCTCAGCAACTTGTTGTGTGACAAGACTTTTCTTGGAGAGATGCAACACACGTGTCTACTCAGCCCAGATAGGAAGCCCACAACAGACGTGTTGACCTTGGAATGGAAACCAGGATACGTCCTACTTTGGGGAAGGGGTATTGCTTTTGTTTCTGCAGAAGAAGAAAAACTATGGATACAAACAAAATTAATAAAAATTTGATTCAAACAGGAGAAACCCCTTGATGAGGAGAAGTAATAGCTCATCCACCAATGTGACAATTCTACAAGTTGTAAGAAAAACTCAACAAATAAGGGTCAGAGCAGGGTTCTGTTTTTTTTGTCTTTACAGGATTATAGAAATACACATTTTCAAGAAATCATAAGGCCTTGGATACCTAGAAATCTACAGCAGAAAGGAAGGACCTATTGGTACCAATAGACACAGC
>LZPO01036733.1:0-13869 GCA_001675575.1 Neotoma lepida | reverse complement strand
TCCTACTGCTAGTTCCCCATGTGACCTTGGAGTCACAGAGAACCAAATGGATTAAGGGCGTGTGCTAACTTGCATGGTTATTGTTTACTACTGGTGGTTGGCGGCTCCATTTTTCCTCTGACCCTCAGATAAATTTTATTAGGAAACACAGATAAATTATTACCACAGAGTTGGAGATCTGAAGAGTGTTTTGACATCAGACATGAAAATGCAGAGTTTGGAGTTTGCCCATCTGGTGTTTGGTCTTGCTTTGGCCCATTATTTCTTCACTATGCTCCCTTCTATACCTTTCAGAACAGTAATGTATATCCTGTGCCATTATATGTTGGAAGTATGTGATCTGAATTTTTATTTTGATTTTACAGGTGTTTGCAATAAAGAGATTACATGTCTCAGAAGAGACTTTGGACTTTGAAACAAGTTTGGAGCTGCTATTGACTATGGGGACTTTTGAAGTTGGACAATGCATTTTGCATTATGATATTGCTACAAGTTTATGGGGGCTGAGGAGTGACATGTGGTTGTTTGAATGTAATTGACACCCATAATCTCATAGCTGATGGCACTAATAGGAGGTGTGGCTTTGTTGAAGTGGTCTTGTTGGAGGAAGTGTGTCACTGTGAGGGTGGGCTTTGAGGATTCTTATGCTCTGGATACTGGCCAGTGTCTCAGTCAACTTCATGTAGCCTGCAAGATGTAGCACTCTCAGCTCCAGCACCACATCTGCCTGCATGCCACCATGTTGCACATTGTGATAATAATCGACTGAATCTCTGAAACTGTAAGCTAGCAGCTCCAATTAAATGTTTTCTTTATAAGAGGTGCTGTGGTCATGGTGTCTCATCACAGTAATAAAAAACTTAACCAAGATACTTATTATAAACATTTCCCTGAGTCTGAGGAAGTGACTATTGAGCATCTGGCACTGGTCTGATGATGTTGCAGGTGGAGGTGCCCCCAACCATGGTCCTTAAGGCTATGTTTAGCCCTCTTCCCCTCTCATTATCGACTTACCCTTGGAGCTACAATCCTGCAGTTTGCTTAGGTCCAACTGGGGTTTTGTGACCCTTTCCTGTCCTCTTTTTCTACCTTCCCTTTATTGCTGTCTGCAACCCCAAAGTTCCTCTAGGCTCACATGGCTTTTGCAACTTCATTCCCTGACCCTTTCCTGTGGATGTGACATGCCTCATAGAGCTCACTCTTCATACTTACTTCCTGGCCTCCATAAAAGATCTGGTACCAGGTGCCAAGTCTCTTCTCTAGCTGAAGCACACTAATCCCTTGACCCCCATTGAGTGAAGCAATGACTCACTGAATGGCTTGGATCTTGTTTGGTCCTTCCTGAGTCCTGGGGATGACTGTGACTGTAGGCTATAGTGACATTTTTTCCTTCCTTTCTCTCATCTATGGGAATGATGTCTTCCATACCCTCTCATTTCTTGGGATGCCTTTTAGAAAGCCTTCAGCCTTTCCACCTGGGACNTGGCTCATCAGGGNTAAATTTAGTGGTTTCAATATGTGAGATCATTCTTTCAGCATACTGAGAGTGAGTAACTATGTTGAGGGGTTTCAAAAAATCCATTAATACCATAAGAATAACATATAATTCCAATTTTTTGATAGAATATAAGGACTCTGAACCCCTTTACTTAATTTTTTTATTTTTAACCTGCCTTTTCTTGTTTTTTTGCATCTGTATAAAATGTAGGGGCTCCAGATATTGGTGTTTCCCATACAATGTGAGTCCGGATTTCATCATTAGTTAAAGGTACTACAATTTTGCTGGATCTATTCCTGCTAATTGACAAAGTCTCAATTTTCCTTTTAAAGTCAACTCAGAGATCTTTTCCATATAAATTTTTAAATTTTTACTCTGTTCGTTTGGTAGAAATATCCATTGAAATATAATATCTTCCCTCTGAATTAAAATTCAGAATTTTAATTCTGAGAATGCTTAGAGGGTAAAATAACCAAAATGCAATCAAGCTTTGGATCCACACGATCCACATGTGCATCCTGTATATTTTTTCCACCAAAGCTAGTTCTCTCTCAGCTTCAGCTGATAATTCTCTTGGACTATTTAAGTCCTTATCACCCTCTAAGGTTTTGCATAAATTGTTCAGTTCATCATTTTTTACAGTAACAGCAGTTCGTAGATAGGAAATGTCTCTGAGTAATCTTGGAATGTCATTAAGAGTCCATAATTGATCTCACCTAATTTGCACCTTTTGTGGTCTAATTTTCTGTAGACCTATTTTATATCCTAAATAATTAATAGAATCTCCTCTTTGTATCTTTTCAGGAGCAATTTGTAATTGCCCAACATGGCAAAATTTTCTTTACTTCTTCAAACATTCTTTCTAATGTATCTGCATTTGAATCAGCTAGTAAAATATTGTCCATGTAATGATAAATTATAGATTTAAGAAATTGTTTACATATGACTTCCAATGGCTGTTGTACAAAATATTGGCACAGGGTTGGGCTATTTAACATTCCCTGTGGGAGAACCTTCCATTGATATCTCTTAACTGGCTTGGAATTATTATAAGTAGGTACAATGAAGGCAAATTTTTCTCTGTCTCTTTCTTGTGAGGGTATTGAGAAGAAATAGTCTTTTAAATCAATAACTATAAAAGGCCATCCTTTATGAAACAGAGTAGGCAAAGGAATTCCAGATTGTAGAGAGCCCATTGACTGAATTACCTTGTTAATTGCTGTTAGATATGTTACCATTCTCCACTTACCAGATTTCTTTTTAATAACAAATACAGGAGAATTCCAAGGGCTGGTTGATTCTTCAATATGCTGAGCATTTAACTGCTCTTAAACCAACTGTTGTAAGGCCTATAGTTTCTCTGTTGTTAAAGGCCATTGCTGAACCCATACAGCTTGTCTATTAACCATTTTAAAGGTAGAGCTGTTGCTGTCTTTGGAAGATCAGCAACTGTTGTGCCCTGTTCTTGCACAATCTGGATCACTGGTGACTGTTCTTTATAACACCTTCTAATATTTTTCTGAAAAACACATGTTAGTTTATGATCTGTTTCTGAGGTTGGAGGAATGTTAATCTGGATATTCCATTCTTGTAATAGATCACAGACCCATAAACTCATAGCTATATTAGCCATATATGGCTTTAATTTTCCTATCTGTCCTTCTGGCCCTATACATTTGACCCATCTTGTGCTCTGTTTCACTCGAGATAATGTTCCAATTCCTAACAGCTGATCATTTATCTCCTGAGAGGCCNATTTGGATGCCAAGATTCTGGTGCAATTATTATTACATCTGCACCTCTGTCTACAAGACCTTCAACGAGAATGTCATTTATTTGATGTTTAATTTTGGTCTTTGTTCATTTATAGAAGTTTGCCAAAAATTTGCTTTATGGTTTCTCATGAATTTTTTGTTCTCTCTGCTATAGCTGTTCTGTCACCCCAAGCAGTATTGTCCTTTACAATAGGCATTTGGTTATTTAATTGCTCTGAGAAGGGGTTTCTTCTATGATGGCAGGAAAGGACTGAACTGAATTTTCCATGGGGCCTTGCAAGAGGCCCCTCAGGGAATTTCCCAATGGCAAAGACAAAGGATTACCTTGTCTTTCCCTTGTTGATCTACATTCATTAGTACAATGTTTGCCTTTATAATACCTTCTGCATATTCCAGAAGGGAAAGGTGTTATGTTGGGATTATTCCTTGAAAAAACATTGTTTCTAGGAACACCCTGTTTATAGTCCCTTTCTTGATGACCTTATTTACTATATTTGAAACATCTGTCATTACTATTTTTCTTCAAACCTCTGGAAATCACCTCTCCTATCCAATGTATCATCATGGTCATTAGATTCATTATTAATTACATCGGATCCATTCCTCCAAGGGTGCTGATCTTGCCTTTAATGGCCTAATTATCCTTTTGCATTGTGCATTAACATTTTCAAAAACCAGAGATTCAATTATTATTTGTCTAGCATCTGAATTTGGTATCATTCTATTTATTGTTGAAGACAGCCTTTGTAAGAAATCTGTGAAGGTTTCTTTTTGGCCCTGTATAACTTCTGTAAATGACTCAATTTTCTTTCCTACTTCTTCAATTCTGTCCCAAGCATTCAAGGCTGCCATGTGGCATAATAGTAGGGTGTGATTGTCCTATAAAGATTGTCCTTGTATATCAGCATAACTGTCTTCTTCAAGAAGTTGATTTTGGGAAATTTCCATACCTCTAGCCCTACATCCTTGTTCTACAGTCTTAGTCTCCTCTCTCCACCAGTTCCTCCATTGTAACTGAGTTCCAGCCTCTAAAACAGCTGTAACCAAATCTTTCTAGTCTTGAGGGATAATTCTATTACAAGCTGACCATGAGTTTAACATCTGCTTTACAAATGTAGAATGTATACTATATGAGACTATAACTTCCTTGAATCTCTTCAAACCTAGTATTTGCATAGGAGTCCAATCAGCTTGTACACAGCCTTGAGCATTTGGCAGTTCCTGTAAAGTTACTGAATAGATTAATGTTGGCTGTTTGAAAGCCTTAGGCTGTTTCTCTGTAACTGTATAATGCAATGCTGAGATAGGTTCACCTTTAAATTCTTCTGACTGGGTCTGAATATCTCTATGATCTGTTTTAACAAGTTTTTCTAAAACTTTTATATTGGCAGTCATATCTATCAACCTTTTTAATGATAAAGCAAAAATGATCAAACATAACCTTCATAATTGACATTATGTAAATCCCATCAACATTAATTATCCTCTCATTTNATTGTTCCAATTTCAGACCACCTAATGTGTTATCAAACAGAAATCAAATTCCTTTCATTGTAAAAATATTTCCCATTTTTTAATATGGGAAAAAATTCTATTTTAATTAATTTCTCCCTTTAGGATATCTTAATTGACTCACCAACTCTGCTGACTGCATGGATCAGTAGAAAACCTAAGGGAGCTTCAAGGCAGCTATTTCGTGTGGTAACAGTCCAAGATGGGAATCCAGAGAGAGCCCACAACCCACCAGGAGAGAAGAAGCCAAAGAGAGACTGGCTGTGTGCAGCTCAGGCCTGAGCTCCAGGCAAGCTCCTTTTTTTGTGAATTTGTGCCACAAACCTTGGGTCACCAGATGCAACACAAATTGCTAAATGGTCTTATTAATAAAAAACCCAGAGCCAGATATTGGGGTAAAAACTGAGAGATCAGAAGAATAGAACAAGCCATGCAACAAGTTCTTAGTGCAAGGAAACCCTCAGCCCAAGAAAGAGCTACTTCCTGTATCCTCATGCCTATACACCTTTTTGTGCCCTGCCATCCTACTTCCTCTCTCTACCCAGCTACATCACTTCCTCTTTTCACCCAGCTCTATCACTTCCTGTCTGTCTGTATAGACCTCCAGACCTCTATGGTTAACTAGTGCTGGGATTAAAGGNATCTGCCACCATGCCTGCCTCTGTTCCCAGTGTGGCCTTGAACTCACAGAGATCCAGATGAATCTCTGCCTCCCAAATGCTAGGATTAAAAGTGTGTGCTACCACTGCTTGGCCTCTATGTTTAATATAGTGGCTAGCTTTTTCCTCTGATGCTCAGGCAAGTTTTATTTGTTAGAGCACAAATAAAATATTACCACAGTAGGGGACTTAGTTTTAAAGAAATTTTTCCCACATTAAGAATGGGGAACAATATTACAATGCAGGAAGTTAGGTCTCTGTATGGTTCTACAGTTGATGGTTTGAAAATTGAAAAATTGAATGAAGGGATAATCAACTTAGCTGGGATTGATATAGTGTTGATTATAATCATTATAAGTTTGGTAATTCATATTTTTTTCCTTAAAAACGTTATCTGAAATCAATGCCAAGTGCAAAAAAAAAATTGGCTGATAAGACATAATCCTTAGAAGGATTTCCTAATTAAACTAACAAAGATATTAATACACAGACAGAGGAGTTTGGAGCAGAACCTACCACATCACTGCATTATGAAACTGAAAAAGAATGGTCCAAGATGATTAGGAAACCAACCTTAATTTATCTAGTAGGCATTCAAGAACAACCACAAGGTGATATGCACCCCTAAGGCTATTCAGACGTTAACTGGNATTCTACAGAAATGTTAGATTTGAAGAGATTTAAGGAAGCAATAATTTCTTATAGTATGCATTCACCTTTTGTAAAGTAGATATAAATTCATGCGCTACTCAGAAGAGAATTATTCAACAAGACTGGAAAGATACAGTTGCAGCAGTATTGGAAGCTGGTCCTCAGTTACAGTGGAAAACATCTTGGAGAAAGGAAGCTAGGGTCATTGAACAGTGGAATAGGGCTAGAGGTATAGAAATTTCCCAAGAACAGCCGCTCAGTGAGAGCTGGTTTGCTGATTTGCAAAGACAGATTACATTTGATGATCACGCTTTGGCTCTATGCCTTACAACAGCTTTGAATGCTTCGGACAAGGTTGAAGAATCAGGAAACAGGACTGGGTTATTTACTAAAATTATACAATTCCCAGAAGAAGCTTTCACTGATTTTTTTACAAAGATTAACTTCATCTGTAAATAGAATGATATTAGATCCATATATTGATTAGTCAAATATTAATTGAATATTTGGCTTTTGAAAATGCTAGTTCAGAATTCAAAAGGGTAATTGGGCCTTTAAAGGAAAGCTTAGCACCAATAGGTGAATGGGTTAGAAATACAGCTGGTATAGGATCTCACATTTATGATGATACTTGGATAGGAGAAATGATTTCTAAAAATTTTAAGAGAAATCAAAACATTAGATGTTTTAATTGTGGTAAATCAGGTCATCTGGAAAGGGATTGTAGCAAGAAATTCCTAGAAACAATGATTTTTCTAGAGCTAATCTGGAATATGCAGAAGGTGTAGCAAAGGCCAGCATTGGACCAATGAATGCATATCAGCATGGGATAGGCAAGGGAACCCTTTGCCTTTGGGAGTTNCCTTAGAGACCTCATGCATGTACCTGTGTCAAATTTGGTTCAATAATTCCCTGTCAGCAAGGGGAAATTCTTTTACAGATCAATTAAAAGCCTTAATGTCTCCTGTGAAAAACCATACTGCTTTGGATGACAGAACAGCTTTATTAGATAAAACAAAAATTTCAGAAGAGACTGTAAAATGAGTATTTTGGCAAACTTTTATGAATGAAAGACCAAAGTTAAAAATATAAATAAATGGCATTGTTATTGAGAGTTTGGTAAATATGGGGGCAGATGTGACAACAATTTCACCAAAATCTTGACTTCCGAATTGGCCTCTTAAGGAGTTAAATGTTCAGCTTCTAGGGATTGGAACTTTATCTCAGTTAAAATAAGTGCAATATGGGTGGAGTGTGTAGGCCCAGAAGGACAGAGAGGAAAATCAAAGCCATATATGGCTAACATAGCAATAAATTTATGGGGATGCGAGTTGTTACAGCAATGTAAACCACATATTAACATTCCTCCAATCTCTGAAACAAACCATAAACTAACATATGCTTCTGAGAAAAATATTAAAAGGTATTATTAAGAATAGTCACTGACCATTCAGGTTGTACATAAACAAGGCACAAGTGTTGTCAATCTTTCAAAGGTTTAATGGCCCTACCTTTAAAATGATTAACTGACAAATGTGTCTGAGTGGAACAATGGTCTTTGACATCAGAAAAATTACTGGCATTAGAACAGCTGGTACAAGAGCAGCTAAATACTCAACAGATTGAAGAATCAACTAGTCCTTGGAATTCTCCTATATTTGTCATTAAAAAGAAATCTGAAAAATGGAGAATATTAACAGATTTTAGAGTCACAAATAAGGTGATTCAACCAATGGGCTCTTTATAGCCTGGAATTTCCTTGCCTTCTCCATTACCTAAAGGATGGTCTGTTATAGTGATTGATTTAAAGGACTGGTTTTTTTTTTAACTATACCGTTACAAGAACAGGATAGAGAAAAATTTGCCTTCATAGTGCCTGCTTATAATAATTCCCAGCCTGTTAAAAGATATCAATGGAAAGTTCTTTCACAAGGGATGTTAAACAGCCCTACCTTGTGCCAATATTTTATATAACAACCAATGGAAACAATTTATGAACAGTTTCCTCATTCTATAATTTATCATTATATAGATGATATCTTACTAGGTGATTCAGACTCAGATGCCATAGAAAAAGTGTTTGAAGAGGTAAAGAAAATTTTGCCTTGCTGGAAATTACAAATTGCAACTGAAAAAAATACAAAGAGATTCTATTTAATTATCTAGGATATAAGATACATTTACAAAAATTCAACCATAGAAAGTACAAATCAGGATAGATCAATTATGATCTCTTAATGATTTTCAAAAATTGCTGGAAGATATTAACTGGCCATGGTCCACAATTGGATTGACAACTCAAGAACTAAGTAATTTATTTCAAACCTTATCCAAGATTGATTTTATTAACACAGTCTCAGTTTTCACAGTGTGATAAAATATCCCTCAACATCTCAGGTCCCTGTTCAGGAGCCTCTCTGACATGGTCCCACTGCAGCCCTGGTTCAAATCCTGAGATAGAGAAAGGGTGTCTGTGCAAAGAAATGAAGTAGTGTAAGACCACCAGATGAATTTCACACAAGTAGCTCACCTGGAATAGCTCAAGCTATCTTTATTTATGCTTTAAAAAAAAGCATGTTTTTCCATACTAACAAATATGTTTTTCCTAGCCTCCAACATTAACCTCCAGCAAAAACAAATTTGTTTTCTCCCAACCTTCACATCAAAATATCTTTTAAACCAAAAACAACACTTACCATTTTATTAACTTGGCCAAATATTGAGCCAGGTAAATCCTATCTTTACAAAGGTAAAAGGTGATAAACATAGCCACACATTTTCAAGAACAATATGGTTAAAAACTTAACAAATCATATTTACAGAAATAGGGGTGATCTATCATAAGATGCCTTTATACAGTTAGCTCGCACTTCTTCAACTGCCCACTAATTCTTACTGCCTCCAATTCTGTCAGTACTTAAATAGAATAGTCCCAGTGTCTGGAGTGATAGTATTTCCAGATGAGTAATCTGAGAAGCATCATCCCAAAAGAATTTTAGTGGAAAATATTTGATTAAAAAATGGGGTTTCCAAGAATGATCACAACTGTCCATGTGTGACTGACAAAGCAACACTAAGAACTGCCAGGAGAATCATGAACATTATGAAAGAGAAGAGAATGTACAGGCCTTGTGGTCCTAGCAGTACTCTGCACTGTTCCAAAGTCCACTGGTCCTTGCCAAGTGAGACTATATCTACAGGTTTTGCTTCATGGAGACCCATTTGACAAGCACTCATACACTGATTCAATACTAGGCTACATGGCTCCCAACAGTGGGTCACCTATTATTGTCTTCTTTCCTCACCACTTGTCCCACTTTCTAACATACAATGGTCGCCAAACACTACTCCCTCATTACTTCTCTTTCTTCAAGTTACATTGGTAGAGAACATCGTACTTAACCTTTCAGCCATGCCCACTTCTTAATATTGCAAATCTCTTCCCCTGACCAGTCCTGGAATACTCCCCATCTCACTTTTGCATTGAGACTCTAAAAGAGTTATTACCTCATCCTACACATATACATGAGGGAGTGCTACCTCAGGCCATCTATACTTGGTACAAAGATGGAAGCTTTTTCCTACACAAAGAAGCATGAAAAGCTGGATATGCTATTGTTTCAGATACTACAGTGGTTGAAGCACAGGCCTTTCCAGCTCAAACTACAAACCAACAGGCCAAATTAATAGTTCTTATTCATACCTTTCAACTAGCAAAGGGACAGTCCCTAAACCTTTATACAGTCTCCAAGTGTGCTTTTCACATTCTCTTGTCACATGCAGCTATTTGGAAGAAGCATGGGCTACTAACAACAAAAGGAGGGTCCATTACCAATTTAGACCAAATTATGCCCCTGCTAGTGGCTTCTCATCTTCCCATGGTCATAGAAATTGTCCATTGTTGATCACACCAAGTGAACAATTTCATTATTTCCAAGGGACATAACCAAGCTGATGAGGTGGCTAGAGCTGTGCTTCACATATCACAGTGCACTCTCATTTTACAACCCACATATTTATTATCAACCCCAGATACTAGAAAAATTTTATTCTATTTGCACCAGATCTTTCACCCTAATAGCCAGGGTTTGTCTCACTTTGTTAAAACTTATATATAGCCTACCCCTGAGCATCTATCTTTTCTAAATACTATCAATGCTTTTTGTAAAATTTGCCAGACTTCTAATCCCCACCTCATGGCATCAAGGAAAGAGGCATCTCTTTCCTCACTCATCAAGCCAGAGGATCCCTCCTTGGGTTGCACTAGCAGCTTGACTTCACCAACATGCACACAGTTTGATGTTTCAAATACCTTTTGATCCTGGTAGACACATTCTCAGGATGAGCAGAGGCTTTCCTCATTGCTAATAAAAGATCTCAGATAGGGGCTGGAGAGATGACTCAGTGGTTAAGAGCACTGGCTGCTCTTCCAGAGGTCTTGAGTTCAATTCCCAGCAACCACATGGTGGGTCACAACCATCTATAATGGGATCTAATATCCTGTTCTGTTTAATGCCTTCTTCTGTCATGCATGCATACATGCAAATAGAACACTCATAAGTATAAATGAATAAACCTTTCAAAAATCACAGACAGTTTTTGATCTCTTTTTCAGGGAGATTGCAATTGGTTTTGGAGGTCCAACCTCCCTTCAATCAAATAATGGATTTACCTCTCAAATCTCTCAAACTTTAACCAAAGTTCTTACCATCCCACATGGTTTCCATATCCCCTCTGTTGTCAGTCTTTAGGCATGATTGAACAAACCAACATCTCTCTAAAAACTCTCTTATCAAACTCCCCCCAAGAACTTCATACCTATTGGCTAAAACTCCTGACATTAGCTCTCCTGAGATTAAGAGCTTTTCCAAAGAAACTCCTCTTCATCTCCCCTTTCGAGGTCATATATGGATGGCTGATTCTGCCTCCTAGCCTCACATCTCAGCTGTCATCTTTCCTTGGTCACATTTTTTATCCCCTTGTTACACTATCTTTGCACTCTCCTTTGGACTTCACCCACTATCATTTGCCTCATGTTCATCTTGACCCCCTTTCCTCTTTGATCAACATTGGGGAGTTGGTCCTCCTCTCTCCTCCTGGTCACAATCCCCTCCTCTTTCCCCTAAATGGACAGGTCCCCTCAGGGTCACCCTTACTACTCCAACTGCCACTAAGCTCAATGGTTTCCCTCACTGTATCCCTCTTTTTAATGTCAAGCCCTTTATATCATTGTCTCAAGATAATCCTCCTTTTTACATTTTGACCCCAATAGGACCTTGTTCTCTTATGTTTCAGAAGATACCAAGATTGACCAACCTGCCTCCAGTCTCAGAAGAATGAGACCTTATACATCTTCCAAGACCCAAGTCTGACTCTATTTATTTATGCCCTACCTATTCTCCATTTCCTCTTGCTTGCACCCATCCATAGTGAAGTATACATATGGAGATTTGCAGTTCAGGAAACCTATACTCAACAGTTCAACCAGACCATTCATGTGGTAGGGTCTCATCAGCAGGTTGCCAAAAGGGGATACTTATCCCTATAATATCTAAATCAATTTCTAAAACACCTTTCCTCTATGCCTGTTTTCTCTAAGATCAAACTAGAGATTACTGTCAACATTAGGCAGAGAGTAATGGAGGCTGCCTGTATTAGTCAGTCCTGTAAGATACATGATGCATATTCAGGAAGGCATTCTACCTTTTGTACAGAATGGGGGATCTTTTATATTTCCTAATTAAGGACCCATGGCATCCCAGATGGGATATAGGGATCATTGGTAAACTTTACTATAGCATTCATTACAGCTGCCTATCAGGAATGATCAAAACACAGAGGATATACATACCCTACTCTCTCAACCCCTAGGTATAGACACAGTAGAAGTGGTCCAACACTCCTGAAAAGTCCTTACATCCCTAACATTACCTCTCTTAGACATTTGATCCTACCTCGCTGTCATACTCTTTTTTGTTTCAGACCTTAACCTCTGTATATCAGCTACTGAATAATGTTCTGCCTGACTGCTTCAGACAATGTTGGTTGTGTGTCCTTCCTGAATCAAACTCATGACCACCATTTGTACTCCCCCATTGTCTTAGATTCTCTCATCCCACCACTTGTTGATTGCTCCAAGCTAAATATCACTACCACCCTTTAACTCTCCTACATCTCTCTCTGGTATCACAGACTGCTTTAACTCCTTAGGAATATGCTTTGTGGACACACTGGACTCTACAGCCTGCAGTAATACCTTAACTCCTAGTACTACCACTCAGCTCCCTATGTCCAAACATTCACAAGGCCTTGATTATCTGATGCACTCAAACATACTCCTGCTTACCTGCTGGGTGGTCTGGGACTTGTGCCCTGGTGAGGAACCCATGATGATTCCCTCCACAGGGTTTATAGCAGCACAGCATGACAAATGAGTGGTTCCGGTAATACCTGAATTTCTAGCAGTCCTGGGTATGACCACTGGCATTGCCACTGGAGCAATGGAACTGACTACTTCCCTAGCTATTTCCCACTGGTTTTCCTCTTAGTTCATTCAGAATCTCCAATGGTTAGCTCAGACCATCCTTACCCACCAGGGTCTAATAGATTCACTGGCCACCCTCATACTACAAAATTGGTGAGAATTCGATTTACTAACAGGAGAGAGAGGTGGCCTTTTTCTCTTCCTCAAGAAGGAATGTTTCTCCTTTGTTAATCAGTCAGGTACAGCAAAAGGCAAGATCTGACCACTTCAGATAGATCTCCAAAAATGTAAGATGCTTCATCAATGAGCTCAGTGCCTCTGGCCATTGGATCATCCAATATGGAATTGGATACTACCCTTCCTAATCCCTATTCTCCTCCTTTTCTTAATTCTACTAGTCACACCCTGCCTCATAAACTTCTTGTCTAGACTTCTTCAACAACAGATCCAAAATATTTTTAACCAGATTTTTTATCAGTTGCTATTACAGAATTACTGTCTGCCAGCTATGGAGCCAGGAGCCTGCAACTCTTGATTATGCCCTGATGGTGAAAATCAAGCTTGCTCCAAGGACTTTGACACTTCCATTCAACAGGAAGTAGCCTAGTGATATTACCCCCCTTTCCAACCCTTTTGTTTACTATTTACCAATAGTAAATAAAAGGAGGAAATGTTGGATATTTACAATGACTTGGTTATCGGGGGTGGTTTTCCCTGCAGTGTACAGAGACTATCATTCTAGGCCTTGACTCTGGAGAACTCTGGCTTCCAGAATCTATCCCTACACTATCCTGTCCCTCAGACTTCCCTAACCACTATAACAGCCATTCCCCACTTCTCAAGACAGGAGAGTGGCCAGGCCCTGCCCTACAGAAAAAATCCTTAATCTTTCTCCAAAATCAGGCTACATAATCTCTTCAAATTTGGCTACCCTAGAAAGCTCTGCCCCCAAGGAAAAGCTATATAAACCCTGTCTTCTGCTCAGTTCTCTGCTGCCTCTCACCCAAGCTGAGGCAGCCATACTTCTGGGTTTTTCCCTCCCAATAAATCTGTGTGAGGTTGGTTATGCAGTGTGAGTTTATGGTATTCCTTGATACCTGACTGTCCAAATACCTTTCCAATCTGAACTGTAACACAGACAGCAACTGCCTGGTCAGTCCATATCATATGTATAAATCAGGTCTGGCTTTTTTGAGAGCTACTAGGTAAACTCATAAAACAGGTTTTAGTGTAACTTTAACTAGTAAAAACAAACAAACAAACAAACTTGCTTTTCAATGACTGCTTTCA
>LZPO01036730.1:2107-13923 GCA_001675575.1 Neotoma lepida | reverse complement strand
AGCATGTGTGCATGTATACACACATACAAAATAAAGAAATAAATGCAATTTTAAAATTTATGATGATTTATAATAATGTTAACAATTAGTAAATGATAAATAATTATGATTATAAAAATTTAGATGATAGCTTCTGTCTTTAAAAACATATATCAGACCTATGCATCAATGGATAGCTATATATATAAAATATAGGAGCTGGAGTGATGGGTGAATGATGGATCAGCAGTTAAGAGCACTGGATGCTCTTCTAGGGGCCCAATGTTCGATTCTCAGCATCATTCAGTTCACAATTATCTGTAACTCTAGTCCCAGTGGATCCAAAGTACAGTTCCAGCTTCCAGCAGTACTGTACAAACATGATACACAGATATACAAGCAGGCAAAATACCCCCACACATAAAATAATAAAATTTAAAAATTCTAGAAATTAAGTAGTAATAGCTGGGTAGGGTGGCACACACCTGCAATTCCAGCTACTCAGGAAACTAAGGTAGGGATAACATGAGCTTGAGGCCACCCTGAGCAAGAGTGACAGCCTGTATCAACAAAACAAAACAAATACAACAAGCAAGAAATGTAGTGTTTTATAAATTTCATAGTTAGTGACTAGATACTCTGATGTCTTAAGATCCACAAGTACTCAGATCTCAAATGAAAATGAAAATTACTTAAAGATCCTGGGACTCACCGGTGATAAGACAGAAAAGGGAGGCAGGGACAAACAGAAACCAAAAAGGTTGCAGTAATCAGTTTTCCACTCTGGGTAACTTGTCTTTGGAGGCCTCTGGAGAAGGAAGCCTGAGGTTTATTCAAGCCAAAGTGTGAAAGCTTGGCTATTGATTAATTTACACTAGTCTTTCCTGAGCCATGTCCAGGAGGTCTGACCTCTGTGGTGCTCTGACCCTAGGCATCTAGAGCAAGCTTGTAGGCAATGGCACAGGAGACTGTAGTAGATATTCTACAGAAGGTCTTGGGCATTCCTTGCTATTGTCTGCATACTCTGCATGTACTCATTCTACATCTTCAGAACACGCTGGTCTTTCATGGAATTTTCAAGAAAGTCACTGGTTTTAAGCATTTTTTTCACTTGTGACCCCTTCTCACAGAGAAATTTTACAAAACCCCGAGCATATAGGTATAGAAAATGGGTATAGACCTCAAATATTTACAGATAACAAATGATAAATAAATTTTGAAAATTCTTTGCTGTACATATTATTTTACCATTTGTTAAAGATGAAAAGTTTATTTGCATCCTAATGGGAGGGATGTGATTATTTTTTTCATAAAGAATTAAATTTTATAGGACATAGATGATCTTTCAATGATATTTCAAGTTGTTTGATGTCCTGATTTTGTAATCATTTATGTTGACAACTCTACTTCATATAAATATGTAGTACAAAATGGTAGAAGTGCATTTAGGGTCATTCCAGCAATTGTTTAAAATTCTATCTTAACCCCAAGTCAAAATTCCTTTAAATGCTTTTTGAAACTCAGTTCAGAAATTTAAATGGCAACTTTTCAAATCAAGCATTCTGACATGATGCAAGTCAAATTGTTCAAATATTTATTTTCCGTGTACATGCTGAGGATTGATGGCAGGAAAACATTAAAAGTTTCCCCTTTATAGAATTGTGCCACTACACTTTTGTAAGAGGAGAAAACTCTTTATGTACAATAAAAGCACTGCAATTTTCAACACACAATAATCTCCAATCTAAGCCAAAGTGCTTCAGGCAGCATTTGGTGGCATAACATACCCAGTGAGTAGAGCATGTGTTTTATGTTCAGAACTAAGGCTTCAGTAAGACCTTGTGATACAGCACAGGTTGAAAGCAGCCAGAAACACACTGCATTCATGACATGTTTGTTTTTAAAATAATGTTTGGTTGTAGTGTGTTCAGGAATCTTTCAGTGTTGCCAAATTTTCACAATCCCTGCTGTTGATTATTTTGCCCCTTAAAGAGTCAAAACCCACAGTTTATGAAGCTTGAGTCTTATTAATTAGGAAAAGGGGAGGGATGAGGAGAGAGTGATAAAAATAGGAGGGGTGGTAGAACAATCTGTGCTACCTTCTGTTGTGGTTTATCTTTGAGATCATAACTGATGTTCATGATGGTTCTATACCACTTTCATTCCTTGACTCAGTTGTTTCTAGACCAAATATCCCATATGACACTACAGGTCAGACTTTGTCCCCAGGAATGTGAGTCCCTGGTTGTCCTCACCAGGGATACTGCAATTGCTCCAGCAGTTATCATTTTGCATGGAAACATCGAAAGGATCCCAGTGAGCCCAGACTTCCAGACATATGCCTCCCTGATCTATTGGTGTTCAGCAATCCTGTTTCCCCTTGCCCATCACCATGAGTTATCCTGTCTGAATTAAATACCTTTCCTAAGTGCTAGTCTATGAGCATAAGTGTCCAGAACTAATCAAGCAGCAGCTGACAGCGAAGTGGAATCCTTCCTACGTTCCCTGGGTAAGTATCAAGACTTCTAGTTCTAGTTTGCTACAAAGGACAGGATCTTATTCTTTTTTATGGATAAGTGGTATTCCACAGTTATCTACACATTTTCTTCATCCATTTATCTGTCAGTGGGTACCTTGGTTGACACCACACCTTAGTTGTTGTGAATAGTGATGCAATAAATATTTGTTTGATATGCTTTTTTCATTTCCTTTTGAATATAGACCTAGAAATGTATGGCTGTACCATGTGATAGATATATTTTTAGATTTTTAAGGACCTTTATATTGCTCATCATGGCTATTGTATTAGTTTTCATTACTATCAATGTTGTATGACTTTCATTTTCTTTATATTTTACCAGCATTGGTTATTTTTTTTCTTCTGTGATGTTAGCTATTCTGATTAGAGTAGAACTATATCTCATAGTGTAGAATTACATCCCTTTCTTTGATGTCTAGTAATGTTCTACCTTTATTTGGTGACCATTGACATTTTCCACATTGGAAGAGTATCTCTTCAGATCATTTTTATTAGATTATTATTATTATTATTATTGAGTTTTTAGAGTTCCTATATATTTTCCTATGAATCCTTTATCAGATGAATAGTTTGAACACATCTTCCATTCTGTAGTTTCTCTCCTCATACTCTTGATTGTATCCTTTGCTGCACAAAAGCTTGAGTTTAAAATAATCATATTTACTCTTCATCTGTCTTCTACCCACCTCATGAGAATCTTGGTAATTTGGTACTACTGCTTACAGCATTTCTCATCAGCAATGAGTCCATCCTTGCTGTGCCTTGTTTGGAAATGAGTGAATTCAGGCATCTGATACTAAGACTCTTCCCCCTCGGTTCACCTCCAACATAACAAACTTAGGTTGCCTTCTGCATAAAAAGACCTGGATTTGCATGAATGTAGTTTGTTTAGAAGGTTAGCCCAAGAACATCAGTAGAGAAATAAGGTAATCATTTTGGATAAATCAAATGGAAAATTTCCTCTATAAAAACCAGGTACTTAATGCCACTAGGGACAGTCTTCAGAGCATGCCTTGGCACTCTTCTTTGTGACTGAAAAGAAATTTGAGGGTATGTATAGCTAATTGTTTACTCTCATGTGTGAGAGTTGGTTCAAGAAACTTGAATTCCTGGATACTTCAGGACTATCTGCCCCAGGACTATCTGCATCAGAGGTAAGTGCACATCTTAAGGGAAAAGGAAACACAATACTAACACGTGTGTGGTGGTTATAGAAATAATGTCAAGGGTATATATTTAAAAATATATGTTGTAAAATTTGAAATTTCTGTGAGTGTACTATGAATGTCAAAGGAAAATAGTTCTATTAAAAATGTTAGCCACCTGCAACATTTCAACAATATGGCTAGTTGTTTGTTTTTATATTCATTGTTCTGTAACCTTCTTGGTCAGAATGTATAAAGATATATTTCTGTGATTAACCAAAAATTTATAAACACTGGTTATTTCCTTGACCTAAATACTGAATGAAACAGTTGATGCAGACAGAATGAACTCATCCCAATTCCTCACCTCCTTTCTAAAACCAAATGTAGAAATGGAATGTGAGAAACATGATTGTAATGTCAAAAAAGCCACAGTGCTAAGAAAGAAATTGAAGGCAATACCAGAAATAGGGAAACAGCATCTTTAATGTTTTATTTTCCACTTGTGAAAAATATATATAATATATCTTACATGTACAGAGGAGTCCCACAGCTTGAGTCCGAGGATGCTAAAAGAAAGGCACATACAGGGAGCAGATCTCTCCATCCAGTTTTCAGTTAAACCAGCATTTGGGGCACAGCAAGTAACAATGAAGGCAACAAAAGCACAGGCTGCCTGTGCACAGGACTCTGAAGAGCAACATCAGACAACCCTCAGGTCTGCCAAGAATGGCAAAAATACCGTTTCTATTTAATAGACCTATAGGACCACCCAGAAACAAATTGAAACCTGAACAAAGATGCACCAGGGCAAGGCAAATCCCACACTTAGTTTGACCTCTGCCTTGCTCCCTTATTCCCCTTCTCAAGAAGACCAGAGGCCTCAGCTGATTTAAAGGAACATGTATCATGGCTGTATGTGTCCCTGAGTGACTTTGCTCAGTGATAAAACAGCATTTTACAACAGACTAATATTTAAAAAGCTTGTAAACACTGTGCTGATGGTTGGGAAAACATACACAGAACATTTGCTGCTCCTCTCTGACAGGAAACATGCCGTCATACATCTTTGGCTTGTCACGTGTGCTTCTCTATCCTGACACTTACCCAAAATGGTAATAAAGAAAAATTGAAGCACAATTCATTAGGGCCATGGGGTTCTGTATGACATATGCCAGCAGAGGCGCCTTCTAGGATTTGGCACAGCCAGAACAGCTGACAACCTTGGGTGATGTGAGGTGGGGCTTCACAATGTCCGGTTCTATAGTCTCTATAAGGTCACACTCGTTTGCAAGTATGTGTTTCACCAGGCATCTTGAAGCTTCATCAATGTTTATATTTTCCTGAGGGGGAGAGAAAAAAAAAAACAGTTTTCTTTTAATGTGACATTGTAAAATAACAGTCTTATATAAGACAAAATCCAATATTTAAAATACAGTGTGTGTGTGTGTGTGTGTGTGTGTGTGTGTGTGTGTTGCTTTTGTCTCCATGCACATGTGTGCATAGGCATGTAGAGTTCTGAGGAAAACCTCAAGTGTTGTGTCTCAGGTACTTCCACCTTTCTTTGAGACACTGTGCCTCACTGGCCTGGGAGTAGCCAAATAGATTAGGCTGGCTGGCCAGTGGGGCTCAAGGACCTGCCTATGTCTGCCTCCCCAGCACTGGGATTAAAGCTATCTTAGCTTGTCTGGAATTTGTTGCCTGCATTCTGGGGATCAAACATTAATCCCTGTGCTTGCAAAACAAGTACTTTACCCACTGAGCTTTCTCCCCAGCCAGGGCAGTGTTTTTGGTGATTCGTGTAAAAATCCTTTCTATACATTATCTATACATCTTCTTATTTTCCCTTACTCTCACTGTCATCTTCCTTCCTTCCTTCCTCTTTTTCTCTCTCTTGGTTCTTTACAAAAGTTAAGGTNGTCAAATAGGAACAGTATTGTTTGCTGGACTTATTTAATGTTACATTTTTTAGATTTCAGATTTCTTATTTTTCACCTGTTATATAATCTTATAAGAAAACATAAGTTTTCAGTCCAGCTTAGATTTATAATTGCACTGATGCATATTGCTTTTAAAGCCTCCCATAGGAAATAGACATAGGACACCTTTTGGAGCAGTCATTAGTGGTTTAACCAATATTTTTATCTTTTTGCCTTCCAGACAAATGGTCCAACTGCCATGTTTCTGGTCTCCTTGAATTTGGGTAGGAACATGTGACAGCTGGTAGCCAATTAAATATGAGAAGCCCCAAAAGGTATGTGTTCTACTTTCTTAGCTAGAAACAATAAAAGTTAGGATTCAATTGTCCCACACTCTTTTCATATGAATTCATGGAAACCTTTAGGTGGGAATTATGAGACTCTTCCAATGAGCTCATGATGAGACATGCAGCATAGGTGGGAATTCTGCCTTTCCTATTTGAAATCACTAAGATTAGAAATCATTTTACCAGGGCATCACCTAGACATTCCCCACGGAGTTAACTCTTTAAAGGAAAACGTGAAATCAGAAGTGGATCCAGGGCCAAGAAGACAGCCCAGTGAGCAGCACTTGCTACACAAACCTAAGGATCTGAGTTCAGAGCCTCAGAATCCATATCGAAACACGGATGCAGTAGCCTAAGTGTTTGTAAGGCTAGTGCACCCCTGCTGTGAAGATGTGAGACACAGACAGCAGACTTGCTGGGCACTCAGGAGCTAGTTAGTCGGCCATTTGCACTGGAACTACAACAAAAAGACCCTGTGTCTAACAAGGTGGAAGGTGAGAACCAACCCCCAAGGTTGGTTCTGACTTCCTCAGACACCTTGGCATGGCATGGTGGCACCTCCCTTCCCCCCAACACACATGTGCTCAGGCAAGAAACAAATGTAGTGCACAATAGTAGAACAACCATTAATTTGGAAAAAATATGAAACAAATATTTTAATCTAAAATATACATCAGATATTTAATTTCTTTAAATTGTTTTTTTCTTCTGAAGAGAAAAAATAGTAACAAGAAATTTATTACCAGAATACTAAAAAAATCGTTTCTCATGCAAAATTCAATGATCTCCAGAAAACTTCCATTGTTTTAAATATTATTTATTAAATATTATTAATTAAATATTGATAATTAATTAATATTCATCACATATTATTATTTCATTATTATAGAACTTTTAAAAATGTACTTTCAGATATTCCATTGCCAAAAGATAAGGGCTTTTGTCTTGTCAAACTGTTAACATCACTGTCTTTTTGTCGATCTAATTGTCATTAGAATACTGAAGGATAAAGATTAGCTTTTGTTCTTATTGATTCTGTTGTTACTGTTGGGGAGGGAGGGAGGTACCCTCTCTTCTGCAGCTCCAACATCTGTTCCATTCCATGGAAACTAGGGTAGAGAAATACATGGACCACTGCTTCCTCATGGGGAGACCATTGTGCCCTCAGATTACAGTCCATCGTTGGTACGTCTATCACACTTTCTGCTCCCACCATCAATCCCAGAGGTCACACCTGAACTCCTTGCTCCAAGGCAATAATATGGGCTTAGGCAGTGTCTGACTCTTTGAGACAGACACAGCTCAATGCTTTGCTTCTGAATCCAACCAGTTGTTTATGTCACTAAGGAAGAACTTGGTTACTGGTTCTCTACGATGTTACATTCATGATGGTGAGAATGGGTAACCTCACTTCACCTTATGGGACCTCAGCATATGGGAGAGCATCTCTCACAAAAGAAATCCTATGTGCTAGTGGGACTTTAAAGTATATGCTCAAGTAATTAATAAGCCAATATCATTTTCTTATTAACTGTTGCTTGTGTGTTAGAAATGAAGGCACTATAATCTCACCTCAAATACCAGACATGAGCTATTATCATATGTTGGCGGGTAAGAAACCTTAAGTTTAGAAAGATTACAGACATTCAGCATGATCGCACAGCAGATGGACTGGAAGGTCAGACCACGCCGTGGCATTAAAGCAAGTTGTGTTTCTTTTCAAGACTTTTTTTTCCTAATTTTGAAATATTTATTCTCTGTCTATATATATACATTCATATGGCAAAAGTTCATATATAGAACTATATAAAGTTCATATATAGAACTTCATGTCTACATGTGAACTTTAGTCATGTTTGGTCACCGCTACTACCCTCTCTCAGCCCCTCCCTCTTCCACAGAAACGCTTCCTCTTCACCAAGAAACCCCCTTACACTTTTCACATCTTTTGCTCTGTGTGACCCACTAAGTTTAATTAGGGTTGTTTGTACAAGCACGTGTGAAAAGTTATTTACTGAAGCATGGACTACTTTTTTGTTTTGTTTTGTTGTGTTGTGTTTTTTGAGACAAGGTTTCTCTGTGTAGCCCTTGCTGTTCTGGAACTCACTCTGTAGACCAGGCTGACCTCAAACTCACAGAGATCCGCCTGCCTCTGCTTCCCGAGTGCTGGAATTAAAGGCATGGGCCACCACCACCCAGATTGGATTACTCTTTTGTGATTACACTACTGACACCTCTTTCCCAGTAACCAGTCACTACTAATAGTCCCTCAGGGAGAGGTGGGGTCTCATATGTTCTTCCCTGACCCATGGCAAAATGCTGTCAAACTGTTTTAAACATCAAATGCAGTAACAAAAGTTCTTTACCCAGCATTAGACACAATAGGTACTAAATGTTTCTCCTTTTAATTTGTTATACATTATAAAAAATATGTTTATATGATAGAAAAACTTTAAGATGCCCCTCCTTCATGTATAGTGTAACTTAGGCTTTTTAGTAATTCTTTTTTTTTTTAGTTTCCATTTATATGTTAACATGACAGTTAAATATGGTTTTCAGTCATTAATGTAAAATTTACAAAATCTCATAATGAATAGGGTTAAATGCTAATAATGTGGCAATTAAATGAAAATCTATTTATCACGAGGAGGAAACTACTGAAATATCTGTCCAATCCATGGCAGCCTAGTAAGATGGTTTCCGAAAAGATAAGATGATGAAGGAGAAACTGGTTTTGAAGAGTAACTGATCACGCAAAGGTAAGTTGGGTTAGGACTGGGGTGGGCCTTGGGGCTCCTTAGAGAGGAAAACAGAGCAAAGGAGGAAGGGAATCTTCACTGGGGCCCTAACTAGTAACAAAGTGGCAGCTCATGGTGACTGAGCCACATCCATTATTTTAACCAGTATTATGTGCATTCCTGCTAAGTCCTGGGCATAGAGATGAAGATGAGAAAGTCCCATTCCAGTCTGGGCTTACCCACTAGAAAAGTTTGTAGGAACCCCAGAGGCATAAAGTATCTGAAAAGAGCTGCTGGGGGCCAGTTTATTGCAGAGGTTTCATTGCTAAGATCTCTTGGAGGGGAAGTGCTCATAAGTACAATTCTCTACAATCCCATTATAGGCAAGACTGTAAAGACACTCAGCACTGTGCCTTAACCATCTGTCAGTACATATTTCATGAATACCAGTGCTTGTACACTTCTAATTATCATGGCAGCATACCTGATTCTGATCAGAGACTTCAAGGTGAAGCCAGGAAGCATTCAGGGCTCCCATTTATCACTATGTTCACCATAAGCATGCTGTAAAAAGGAAGGGATATAATGGGTAGGAAAGGTGTCTGAAGTCACACCCTTAGGCCCCACTCTCCTTTTGACTGTGTAAGCCCAGGAAAGCTCAAAGCATCAGATGCTTCACGTGACAGTATGAGTGAAAAATGTGTCCCACAGACTTGTGTACCTGAACACTTGCTGTTTGGGAAAATTATGGAACCCTCAAGAGATGGAGCTTTGTGGATGAAGTAGGTAAATAGTGTTGGGCTTTAAGGTCTTATAGCCTGGCCCCACTACCCGCTCTTTCTCTCTACTTCCTGTGTCTGCATGAAACATGACCTCTCTTCTTCCTGACTACTAGGCCAGCCTCATGCTTTTGTTGCTATGCCTTTCTAGTTATGGTGGACTATACACCCTTTGGAACTGTCAGCTAAAATAAATCTCTTCTACTCTAAGGTGTTTTAAGGAATGATATGTCACAATAACAGAAAAGTAACCAATACACTACACTTTCCTCCACTTGAAAAGAGAAATTTTAAAAAATCTGCCACACAGGTGATTATAAATTAATCATATTAAATGCTTAAAACAAGTGAAATACTTGGAGCAGTGAAGGATACAGCAGCATCTATGTTCTGCTTTCCTAAGGTTTCACTCAGCATCAGAAGAGCAGTAATGTGTGAATTCTATCCCTTCATCTGGCAGCCCAGGAC
This sequence comes from Neotoma lepida, assembly GCA_001675575.1. NCBI lineage: Eukaryota > Metazoa > Chordata > Mammalia > Rodentia > Cricetidae > Neotoma > Neotoma lepida. The sequence goes on along the minus strand of LZPO01036730.1, from coordinate 4,009 downwards.
ATTGAGATTAAAAAAGAGTAGCAGCTAGCCCCAAGCCACAGGTGTGAGAAAATTGCAAATAGTGATAATGACCACAGGCTTACTGCTGAAAGGTGAGGGAAGTGTGCACATAGTGTCAAAAGCCAGCTTGAACTCATTTCAACTCTTCTAAGGATTTCCATAGTAAAAACAGGAATGAAATGGACAGGATACTCTGAGACTGGCTACATTGTTTTAGTTTTCTTACAGGATCCCATAGAGATATGGTCACCCACTAGATAGCACAAAGCAGTTTTAAGAAAACAACGCCCCCTCTCCCAACAGGTTTGTTTTATCAGGGTCGTGGGTAATTGTCATCTGTTAAGGATTGGTTATAAGTTGTAATAGGGTTACAGTTCCATTTTTGTTGTTATTGCCCTTTCTTTCTCCTGAACAATACTTGATAATCATTCTTATTGTATATAATTTGTATTAGGTTTAGAACTTCCTTATTTAGACAAAAAGGGGAAGCGTAGTGGTATTTGCTTCACCCATGACCTTGGGCTATACAGCCAGAAACAAGTGGTACTTCTTGCCTACATACTTATCCTCTTGCCTGGGTATGTGACCTCTTAAAAGGAAAGCAGAAGGGGTCATCTTCTCTTCTCGATGCGATCGGATACCAGATAGCCAGGTGCATTCACTCCCAGGCAGAACAGAAGACAACTTCAGCTGTTTACCGGGTTCTGTATCCGTGAGTGTATTTCCCCAATTTATATTTTTTTTAATTTTTTTTTATTAAGGAATGTTTTTATTCATTTTACACAGCAATCACAGATCTCCCTCTCTTCCCTCCTCCCACTCCTCCCGCCTTCCCCCTCAACCCACCCCCCCATTCCCTCCTTCAACAAGGCAAGTTCTCCCATAGGGAGTCAGCAGAGCCTGGTATATTCAGTAGAGGCAGGTCCAAGGCCCTCCTCCTGCATCAAGACTGTGTGAGGTATCCCACCACAGGTAGTGGGCTCCAAAAAGCCAGCTCATGCACCAGGGATAGATCCTGATTCTACTGCCAGGGGGTCCTTTAAGTAGATCAAGCTACACACTGTCTCACTTAATAAATCCCAATTACTGGTTAAACAGACTCACTTGGATTGATCTTAACAGGGGTGGGGTGGGGTGGGGTGGGGTGGGTGTGTACAGCATGCCAACTTGAGGAAGTCGGTTCTCTCCTTCCACAGGGGATTGAACTTAGATCAGCAGGTTTGACAGTAGGTATGCTTACTTTCTGAGTCTCCACTCTAGCCTAATATAGATCAAATCTCTCTCCCCTTTTGTCTCGAGGCCAAGGTGGATGATCAAATTCTGCCTGTTAAAACTTCAGTTTTATTTTGGGTACCACTGAACTACTCGGCATCCAAGTGGACACAGTCAGGCTCACGCTGCAGGTGACTGTGCAGAAGTAGAACTGCTGGCTAAACTGTAAAGTGCTCTCTGGGGATTTTCGTGTGCATATGTGACTCAGAGCAATAACAGCACCCCAGGAGCATCTTCTGCTTGGAGGGGAATTTACACATTCTGTAACTCGCAAGCTGCACACGAGCTGGCAGAATCTGGCTGATTCACTCACATGTGCAGTATGAGGAGATGGTCTATTGTCCTGGCAGCTTCAGGTCAGAAGGCTCAGGCTGAGGCCACTGCTGTAGGTTCGCTTCACTATGTCAATAAAGGCTTAAAACTGCCAACAAAGCATTTCACTAAAACAAATGGTGTGAGTGGTATGGTTAGACAAGTGGGTTATTTGCAAAATAATGTTCTCATGCACTCACCGCGCACGCGCGGGCACACACACACACACACACACACACACACAGAGAGAGAGGGAGAGAGAGAGAGAGAGAGAGAGAGAGAGAGAGAGCGCATCTAACCATCTATGAAAAAACTTGA
>LZPO01036725.1:0-14001 GCA_001675575.1 Neotoma lepida | reverse complement strand
CTTGATCATGTGACAAACTAAGTCATATTAAAGCCTTAGTGTGCTTGTTTTTAGGATGGAGAAGACTTAATGGATGAGAGCGTACTTAAGTTCTACACTCAGCAGTGGGAAGATTACCGATTCTCCAGCAAAGTGCTGAATGGAATCTGTGCCTACCTCAATAGACATTGGGTTCGCCGCGAATGTGATGAAGGACGAAAAGGAATATATGAAATCTATTCAGTAAGATTTTTTTAAAGAATAATAACATTTAATTAAATATGTTATGGCAAGAAAGTAGAGAGGTGGGAAATTAGAGCTGTACCATAAACACAGTTGAGCTGTTGTGTGTTTACTTTTAAAGTCTCTTCAGGTTAATTGGCCAGTTACCATGCCTTGCCTGGAACTGCTTGAGTTTTAGCACTAGAATCCTAGACAGTTGCTCCCAAACCAGGTACTGTATCTGAGGATTAAGCTCTTAACTGAGCCCTCATACACTTTCTTGGGCTGAGAGTTCTGTGTTTGAGAGAGGACCCTGAATTAATTTTTTCTGTTAATCTTCAAGGTTCTTGTTTTAGGCCCTCTGTTTTCTCAGAGTATGACCCCTAAATGTCATCAGTGTCACCTAAAACCTGATAGAGATGCAGTTTCTCAGACCTCCTTCTAAACTTAGAGACTTGAGATGGGCCACAGGTAGGGGCAGGGAGCTCAGATAGCAAAGTGCTTGCCTACTGTGTGAAGTCCTGGGTTCAGTCTGCTAGACTGCACACACCTGCGCACTTGGGAAATAGAGGCAAGAGAATCATAAATTTGAGTCATAACACATTCCTGGCCAACTAGTGCTAAATGAGACCTTGTCTGAAAAAGAACAAAAAAGATAAAATGTTCCACAGAGTTGGGGTAATAGCTCAGTCAATAAAGTATTTGCCTTGTAAACACAAGGACCTGAGATAATCCCCCAGAACCTGTCTCAAAAAAGCGTGTTACTGACATCTGTAATCCCGGTGCCGAGGAGGCGGGCACAGGCAGATCCCTGGAGCTCACTGGCCAGCCAGCTTATCATTCTGGACAAGAACAAGCCAATAAGAGACCTTGTCTCATAAAACAAGGTGGATGACTCCTGAGGAACAAAGGCAGAGGTTCTCTGGTTTCTACACACATGCTCACATACAATAAATAAATAGACAAACAGATAAATATTTCTCCAGGTAAGCAGAGTGAAGGAGAATCACTGTTCTAGAACGGTTTGGGGGGGGGGGGCTCATTGGAAACATTAGTCTGCTCATGGATGTCTGTCAGATGGAAACCTTTTGGAGTCAAAAGTTTTATTAAAATGTCAAATTCTGATGCTGTGTTATAATAGCAATATTTTGTTGCTTTCCTTTTGACAAATTTAAATAGACAAAAAACAAAAAACCGTGAAAACAGCTCAGATGCAGGACTTTTAGCACTCACAGAGCTTCGTTTCTGTGCCCTAGATTGAATTTACTTCATAGTGAAACTTTATTGTGTAGTTACTTAGGCTTTTGTTGGAAGGTCTATTTGTTTGCTTTTCTGTTGGGTTGTTTGAAACAAGGTATCATTGTAGCCTTGGCTGGCCTGGGACTTCACTGCGTAGACCAGACTGGCATCAAGCTCAGATGTCTGTCTCTGCCTCCCAAATTCTGGGATTAAAGGTATGTGACACCACACTTGGTTTGTTACATGGTTTTAACCACATTTCCTAGGTTCAGTTTTTTTGAATTAAGGTCTTTGGATTTTTCTTTTCTTTAATATATTTCAGAAATTATGTTTATCCCATTGAATACGTTTCGAACCCTGCCAATCAAGGAATGGCTGATGTGCTTCCCTTGTCTCACAATTGCAGAGTAGGACTCAATGTGGTTCTGGGTGATTTCCTTTTGGAAGCTGCTTGACCTGAAGTTCCACGTGTATGCTCTCCAGCAGCATCATAGACTACTGAAAGTCATCCCTGCTCTTTCATTTTTCTTGTTCAACATTGAAAACAGTGTAAATAAGAAGTACCAAGATACATAATGTTTCTCAAGACTCAGCCAGACATGGTGGCACATGCTTTTAATCCCAGTACTAGGGAGGCAGAGGCAGGCGGATATCTCTTGAGTTGCAGATCAGCCGTCCCTACATAATGACACTGTGTTAGACAAGAATCAGCTACCTTCGTTACTTTTTAATTCTGCTTTCAAAACCCTCACTTTCTGTTTCATCAAGTAGTGTAGCTACTGTTTGGAAATGCAGCATACCACCCTAAATTCTAGCAGAGGAGAATTGCTGCCCCCACCTAGAAACAGAAAGTCCCGTCTGTGTCCCAAGTGTGCTGCTTCAAGAGCCTGCTTCAGTCATTTGCGAGTTTGTCTCAGAGCTCAGTGGAAGAGTTAACAGCCCGTGGATTTGTCGTAGACCCAGAGCCTCTAGCAAATGTGACTGCTTTGTCATGTGGTGACTTGATGACAAATTACAAGGTTTTGACTCTTTTCTAAATCCTTTTCCCCCTTTTTAATTAGAGAAGGTTGTTGGTTCCCTTCCAGGTCACCCAGAGACTCTAAGTGGATTTCATTGTTAATGTGTTGACTTGTTCTGCTAACCTGTTGTGACATTTCTTTGGTTTACCTCTTTGGCTTCTGCTCTTTGACTATTCCTTTGAAGTGACAAATCATCCAGAGTTGGGTTAGGTCTGTCTAAGGATGTGGTTGATAATTTAGAAAATGGCTGGAAAAAAATAATTTTTTAAAGTGTAGGATTCTGTTAGAAGCTGGTAACAATAGCCTTGTGCTTTTGTTGCTGCCATGCTCCTGTCTGAAGCGGCAGGGAAGAAAAGGACTGGGGCTGAGCACACCTCTTCAGGCTGCTTCTCTCCTAGACAGCNAGGCTCAATCTTCCAGCACCTTTGCATACCACAGTCAAGAATTCCTGATAATGCTGGGGTAATCCCAGCTCTGGGATGCAGAGGCAGGTGGATCTCTGTGAGGCCAGCCTCTTCTACATTCATAGCCAGCACTACATGGGGGGAAACAGACAAACAAAAAACTTAAATATTGCTTTTATGGCATTTATTTTATTGGAGACACTACTTGGAAAATACTTTTCATAGATTAAATTTATATGTAGTGTTTTCAAAAATATATATTTTTACAAACTTAATTTTATCTCTAGTTAAATTGGGGGAGGAGACTAATGGCATTTATGTTTAATTTCTTGACAGTTTATATGTTAAATACAGTGTTGTAAATTTCAATTCTGTTTCAACTTTCTAATACCTCTCCCAACAAACAGTTTAAAAATCATGTATGAATTCTAACTTTCTTCTTTCAGAGACCATTTTTACAGTAATTAATCTTAGTATAACACTTGTAGGAAGATTAGGAATGGAAAAATGGACCATGGTATTTATACATTCATGTTAAAATGCATATATCAGGGGCTGTGGAAATGGCTGGCTCAGGAACGCTTGAGTCTCCATCCGTGTGTGTACATCCTCAAATACACATGTGAGCATGTAAACACAAAAATATATCTCACTCATAGTCACATGAAGACATAAGTACAATAGGAGGTTTTAATTTATGTACAAAAAACTGCATTTAAAATACACACTCTAGACTGAAAAGTTGGAAGATTTTTATATTCTCTATAAATTATCTTGATGTGTTAGGAAACTATGGTAGTGACGGGAATTACTTTTATCAGGTGTATCTGGTCGAAAATTGTTGGAGCCAGGGAATTCATTGATAGATTGAATCTACTACTGGTTTTTGAGCTGATACAAGTGCCCACCTTAAATCAGAATGTTCTTTTTCAACTTCGATGTTAAAATGTGAGCTAGTAAACATCTGTGCAAAGTGATTAACTTGAGAGGGTGGCTCTGATTTCATTGTGATAGTAGATTTTTTACCAAGTTGTAATTTAGGGATTTTGGTAAAATTAAGAATTCAAATTATTGTCTGACCAGTTTCGAGGGAACCATAGTGAAATAGTTATTTAATTCGTCTTTTTTCCTTTTTCATCCAGCTTGCATTGGTGACATGGAGAGATTGTTTGTTCAGGCCATTGAATAAACAGGTATCTACTGTGGAATGTGTGTGGTTTTCCTTTGTAAAAAATTCCCACTTTTGTCCTCTCAAGCCTTTGGACTAATTCAAGAGTATTTGTTGGGCTGGGGATATGACTCAGTCAGTAAAGTGCTTGCCATGGAAGCATGAGGGCCTGGGGTAGAGCCACACCCATGGAAGAAAGCAGGTGTGGTGATGCCCACTAGTGATCCTAGCACTAGAGAGTAAAGTCGAGCAGATCCCTGGGGCTCCCTGCCAGTGCCACCCTAGCCTCCCGAATGAGCTCCATGGCAGTGAGAGACTGTCTCAGAAAACAAGGTAGATTACTCCTGGGGAGCAGGACTTGATATTGTCCTCTAGTCTCCATATGCACGTACACACATGTACATACCCACCCCTAAAATATTTGCTACCCTGTATTATTTAATGGCTTGAAATGTTTAAAAGATATGTAAGATACATTTTGACCTGCAATATGTCTACCTAATATTTTTTCTGTATTCTTAAAGGTAACAAATGCTGTTTTAAAACTGATTGAAAAGGAAAGAAATGGAGAAACCATTAATACAAGACTGATTAGTGGAGTTGTACAATCTTATGGTAAATAATTTATCTTTATTCAGTTTTTGTATTACATGGCAATTATGATAATTCTCTAACATTCATTAAAAAACATTTAACTATTATTAAGAATATTATTCCATGTTAAGGTACTTTTAAGTAGTAATTTTTTAAATTGTAAGTTATTTAATCTTTGTACTTTAAGGAAATTTTGATTGACAAAATTGAATTATTTTCTTTGCTGCTTTCATGAGGAAATGCTTATATATAATGTGATTGTTTTTTGAGCTAAATAATAACTAGAAATCTATCAGCTTGAAAAATTGAGATTGAGACACTGATTAAATGATGTGTTGTTCAAGCTCAGGTGGGTTTGCATTTCTGTGAACGTTTACAATGCAACATTTAGATCACTTTTGGAAATATAAANTTTCTCTAACTGAACTTGGGTAATTTTGAAGTATCCCTGGCCCAGGTAGGGATGATTTGCTGCTATACATCTTAGAGTTTACTGTTTTGTTTTGTTTTTCTTTTATTGAAGCAAGCATATTTCAATACTAGTGAATAACAGTTACCTTACAACCCTCCATTTCACATTGATCTTTCAAGTGTAACTTAAACTGAATGCTACACCAAAGTATTATCTGTGAAATATAACAAAAATAGGGTAATTGAAATACAGCTCATATTTATTTCTAGTGGAATTGGGGCTGAATGAAGATGATGCATTTGCAAAGGGCCCTACGTTAACAGTGTATAAAGAATCCTTTGAATCTCAATTTTTGGCTGACACAGAGAGATTTTATACCAGAGAAAGTACTGAATTCTTGCAGCAGAACCCAGTTACTGAATATATGAAAAAGGTAAGCTTAAACATAGTATGTAAAATAGATGTAAGCTCAGTAGTCATTGCTCCTCCAGTGAGTTCTCGACAGTGCAGTGTTCATCCCAAGTCAGGCATGGCACCGCTGTCACACTGTGTCCAGCAGGTCTAGCTCCTGTAACTCTCCAAGGGACTTTACAGATTGATAATCATGAATGAGTGTTCCTTTTGCACATCTTAGGAGGTGCCTTGAGAGCTGCATGCCTTCCGTGTTTTGAATTGTCTCCCCTTANGTGTGTCTGGCTAGTGGACCTCAAAATTTTGTCAGTGAGAAAGTATTAAGCAGATATTCCCAGATTTGTTGTTTATTTATTTATTTTTGCTGCTTTTCTCTTAAATATTTCCTAAGAGTCTATAGCTTAGTCTTCAAGATGATATTAGGAAGGAGGATCTGAATTCTGACTGGAGAGAAGAGCCAAAGTAGAGCCATATATCCTACATGCATTATTTTACTGCGTGATGCTTCCATGAACTTCTGATAGGATTTTTCTTTGCTCTTTCTTGGAAATTCAGGTATTCTGGATGTAGGGTGTGAGGAATGACTATGTCAGGAGTCGACAAGCTTTGTTATCTAGTGCCCGGCAGTAAATATCTTCAGGCTTTGCATGCTTTGCATGCTATGATCTCTTCTGCCATTAGAACACAGAACAGTCATAGCGATGGCGAATGGACAGGAAACATGCAGCAGGGTTTGCCAACAGGCTGGAGAATTGGCCAACAGGCTGGAGAATTGGGTGACCTCTCTCCTGCATCCACTAAATTTAAAGAGTCTGCTTCATACCAATTCTAATACCTGCTTTGCCCTCTCTTGGGCAGGAAATAGACTGCAAAGCCATTTCTTCCATGTTCAAAGAAAGAAAATATAAGCCCAACCACCCTGCTTCTGACTTACAGAAAAAGGCATGCCCAGTTTGTGGTGTCCGAGTGCATTGTCATATGGTACACTTGTACTGTGGATATGAGAGAGCCTTCTAAGTTTGAAATTGAGACTCAGTTACACATTTCTTACTTACACTTAAGACTGTAGTGAGACTGAAGTGAGACTCTTCAGTTGTATATGCGAGATAGTAGCAGTTCTTTGTATTTTGTATGTGACTGAAACCTGGCCCTCTCCGTAAGAGTATTTGAAACATAACATGTTTTGAATTGTGATATTGCCCATTATTTAATTTTCTAGTGTGACAGTGTAGTTTTTATAAACAGATCTCTTACTGAAGAGACCTATTTTCAATCTTTTTGCATTTATTTTATGTGTATTCATGTGCACATATATGCCTGTGTGTGCGTATATACATATACAGCTGTATGTGTGTCATGGGTCTTTCCTTCTACCATATGGGTACCAGGAATTAAACTCAGGTAAAGGTCTTTACCTGTCTCTTATACACATCTAGATGTGTATAAGAGACAGGTGCCAGCCTGTCCTTCGTAGACTTCTTCATGCTTTGTGGTGATGTCTGCTGCACAAGGAAAACAAGTTTTAGGACAGTGCTTCATGCACACTCTAAACAAGGAAATCTTTTTTAAAGTTTGGCCACTTCAAGAATAACAATGTCTGGTATGTAGGGTGTTTGCAATCCAGCCTGTGCCCAGCTTCTACGAAGCTCTCTAAAAGCATTCAGGGTTTGGTCCTGACCCACTTCGAAGTCATACCAAACACGACTTCCATCTTGTTCTGGAAATCCATAGTTTAGACTCTAAAAAACATAAATAATGTGTAAATTTAGCCACATGAATACTTTATCTCATACAGCGGAAATCTTACATACTTGTGTCTTGAACTAGGCCACTAGTTCTAAAGGTTAAAGGATGACCTTGACCATTCTGTTCTTCAGTTTCCTCGCCTGTGAAAAAGGAGTAATAACAGTAGGTGATATTGGGGATTTGGTCAGCTTTACTTTTAAAATAATATAAGGAGATTTGAAACTGTACGTATGTACTACATATCTGTATTGAAAGGATCTTTAGAAAAGTGTGGCAGAGCAAACCCAATGGAGGGCTCTGGCCTTACACATGTGTACCTCAGAGTCTCCAGAGTAGGCCTGGGCAGGTAGGGAACCACCAGATAAAAATTGGCAACTTCGCCGGGCGATGGTGGTGCACACCTTTAATTCCTGCACTCTGGAGGCAGAGGCAGGCGGATCTCTGTGAATTCGAGGCCAGCCTGGGCTACCGAGTGAGTTCCAGGAAAGGCGCCAAAGCTACACAGAGAAACCCTGTCTCGAAAAACAAAAAACAAAAAACAAAAAAATTGGCAACTTCAGTAATTTGAGGAGAAATTACATTTATATTAAAACAGTCAAGTGTAGAATACATCTCAGGAGAATAATACTGAGGTAAAGACTAGCTTTCAGGAAATATACTGTGGTTTCAACAGCCTATTTGTGTTAGGTGTTCACAGTCCCTAGGACAGTTGATAATTGCTGGTCCGTCCAAGGATGGTTGTAATGGCTAAACCAGCTACAAGCCATATTAATGCTTTAAAATCTATCTCATGTGATTGAGACTAATCTGTCCTATAAAAAAAAACAAAAAATGAACTTGTTTGAATATTCTAAATTCCTGATATTTTTATATTTAAAATAATATGGGCTGGAGAGATTGCTCAACAGTTAAAAGAGTAGTCGTTGCTCTTGCAGAGGACCTGGGTTTGGTTTCCAGCACCCACATGGTAGCTCACAGCCATCTGTAACCACAGTTCTGAGGAATCCAGCAACCTCTTCTGGCCTCTGTGGGTACATAGTGTACATACATACATGTAGCCAAAACATTCTTTCACATAAAATAACATTTCATTAATTTGCTTACCAACCTTTCGGTTCTGCTTTTTCTGCCCCTTTGTTTTTGCTGAGAATTGCTTCTAATGGAATTGCTCACGGTCATTTTCAAGAACTCTAGGGGACTTAGTTATTGAGTATTGATCTTGGTATTCCAAGATCAGTGCATGAGATAAGTGACAGCAAAGATACTGCCACCAATTAGTCCCCGGTCAGGGACCTGCTGCCTATTTCCTGCCACTTGGCCCCTGCAGGAAACTCTCTAAACTGCCACCATAGTCCGTGTCCCCAGAGAGAATCCACAAGGACATCAAAGCTTAGCCTTCTGAGCAGGAATAAAAGCTTTGCTTTCCTGACCAGATGACATGGGTTCTTCCAAGAACTGGACATAGCATAAAACAGGAAGAGTGGTACTTAAGTAGATCTGCTTCTGCTCTTCAGTGTCAGATGGAATGAAACCCTGGGACTCAGCAGCAGAGCCTGAACTTGGAATTTCTTGTTCTAGAAGAACTTTGTAGTCCAAGAAACAAAAGTGCAAATTAAAGACTTTGAAATACATAATGATAGGCCCACAAGCCGGGGACATTTACAGACTGGAATATTGCTATGGGCTTTTGGAGGTGTGGGGTAGCTGTTTTGCTTTGTTTTGTTTGAACTTAAGCATTAATGATTTAGTATATTTTAGTGGATAATATTTCATTTATCAAGTATATTGTGAATTATTTTAGCATATTTTGAATTTTAATTAAAATTTTTACTAGAAATTTTCTAATTCAAACCTTTCATGTTTCTTTGTGACTTATCTCTTCCCTCCTTCTGGCTTTTTGGATAGACTTACTGGTTGGATAGAGGTCATTCTGTCTTAAGGTTGTGTGATGCATATGCAGTTTATTGCATTCAAGTTTACTTTGCATGTTGAGCTTTCTGCCAAGTGTGTGTAAGTGTGTGCTGTGGCTCTAGCTGCTTCCTGTAGTTTAATAACTACCCATTTGATGGTCCAAGCTCTGCCTAGTCAGTTGTTTTCTTGGTATTGAATACTTATTCAGTTGCAACGGTAATTCTCCGGATTTATCCACAATGACACCAAATCTGAGAGGTCTCTGGAGAGGAAAATACAGCCTTTGTCTTTTTTATTCAAATCACCTGAATTCACTCCTATCATTGAAATTTCTTGCTTGCTCTAATAATGTAGTAGTTCCTCAGTGACTCTGTACCACAGGTTTCTGGTGACAGATTCTGGAATATACTGTCTTTTACTTGGGTCTCTGTTGTGTTATATTGCCTGTTAGCCTCTTCCTTGGAGAGAAGTCCAAATCATTGAGATTTCCAAGTGGGCGAGTGGGCTTTTAGGTGCATGTTCATACGTTTTTCTTTTCTCCTCATTGCTGATTATTACTTCTGAGTGGTCATTTCTAGGATTATATTGGTGTGACCCTTTACTTCAAACGCTTTCAGAGCAAAGTAGTATTTCTTAATTCAGCATCCACATGCTGGAAAGGACCCGTAAGTTTCTCTCATGGTCACAGGGATGTGGGTCATTGCCTTCAAAATGTGAAATACCATTTACCCAAAGAAAAGTGATATGAAGACATTTGAACTGTTAATTATAATAATGTTCTTAGGGTACTTAAAGGATTAGAGGCTGTGTTGCAGAGAAAGTGGAGCATACCAGAGGCTCTATAGAATTGGGTTATAATAATAAGGGTTGTCAGACACCCTCCAGTCTAAAGTCCTCTTCCCCTTTTCTTAATCATACTTTACTAGAGCCGATTTGTGAATTTAATTTGTCAGTGTTCACGTAATAGTTCTTTAAAAGTGAATCAGACCATGCATGGTTTGATTGAATTCTCTGCAGGCTGAGGCTCGTTTGCTTGAGGAGCAGCGGAGAGTGCAGGTTTACCTCCATGAGAGCACACAAGATGAACTAGCACGGAAATGTGAGCAGGTCCTCATCGAAAAACACTTGGAAATTTTCCACACAGAGTTTCAGAATTTGTTGGATGCTGACAAGAATGAAGGTGAGTATAATTTGTTCCATATACTTTTGTTGGTATTACCAATGGTGGGCAGATTTTGTGTTTTATTTTTTGAGTATTCTTCCTTTGAAAGATGAAAAGATGTTTTGGTTTTGTTTTCTCTTCCCTTAATTGCTCCTTTGTGCTAATGGGAACTGTTAGTGGTTCAGTCACATTGCTGTTGGGATTTAGGATTTTCCATCTTTAACCATCATAGATTGAACACATATATGACATGAATAGTTTGGGGATCCCTCCATGACTTGGTTGAAATGGGTATCTATATTAAATTTATTTTTCAAACAAGTATTTTAGTACCTTTTGGGACATAAATAGTATCTCATCAGGATTTTAGAAGGCATTGAGTACTTTTTCTCTGTTGTTACATTAGTGGATTCTCATGGTAAAGGAGAAATAATCTTCTAACAGCCTGCCTGACTCCATTATTGATTTTAACAGAACACACCAGAACTAGATGGTTTCTTGTTCCACAGTATCTTTCACTTAATATAAGTTTATAATGAGTAGAATAGATATGCACAGTTGGTTTCCATGCATAAAATTGGCTCCTTTTTTCTTTCAGATTTGGGCCGCATGTATAATCTTGTATCTAGAATTCAGGATGGCCTAGGAGAATTGAAAAAACTACTAGAGACACATATTCATAATCAGGGTCTTGCAGCAATTGAGAAGTGTGGAGAAGCTGCTTTAAATGTAAGTAGTACCTGGCTGAGAGCAATTGAGCCCATTTTCACATGCCAACTGCAGGTGTATGCAGTGCGTCTTTGTTGGTAATTACAGGTAGTTAAGATTTTACTGACATGCTCAGAGAACCTGCTTTGGCCTTTGAAAGTAGGAAGTTCACAAAATCCTTAAATTATTTTAGCATTTTTTTTTTCTCTTCAAGGCCAGGATTTCATTATGTAGCCCATGTTGGCCTTGAATTTACAGAGACCAACCTGCCTCTTTGTTTCTGCCTCCCGAGTGCTGGGATTAAAGGCACAACCACACCCAGCCCTCTCCAGCACCTTTTAAAGTATTGATAATCTCATTTTTTCTTGTTGTCTTGTTTTAGTGTATATGAGTGTTTCTGCCTGAATGTTTGTATGCCTGAGAAGGTCAATAGAGAGGACCTGAGATCCCCTGGAACTGGAGCTATGAATGGTTGTGAGCCATTGTGGGGGTACAGGGATCTGAACCCTGATCCTCTGGAAGGGTAGCCAATGATCTTAACTGCTGAGTGATCTCTCTAGCTTCTTATTTTTTATTTGTTTGTTTGTGTATTTGTATTTCTATATTTTCACTGTGTCAAAAAGTGGGTTTATGCTCATAGGTGCAGTGCCCACAGCAGCCAGAAGAGGGTGTCATAACTCTTAGAGTTAGTGTTATTTGTTGTGAGCCACCCAACCCTTGGGTATTGGGAAGCAAATTCTGGTCCTCTGCAAGAGTATACACGTTTTTAGCTGCTGAGCCATCCCTTATCCTAAGTTTGTGAATGATAGGTCTGTAACTGCAGGAGAACAAAGATGCTTGTCATGAAACAAAATATATGTACACACAATAATTTTTTAATCTAGCATGACCAACCTGTCATTTATATCCAAGATACTCTTTTTTTTTTTTTTTAAATAAAAAGAAGACTTCAGTCCCCCTGTAAGCAAACTCATTGTGGAAGTCTTTATACCATATCAAACTAAATTCCCATGTAAACCGTGCTGTGCACTGACAGTACTAAAGCGAGCCACGGTTGGTTCGAGGCCAGTTAGAAACCTTTCACTGAACTTGGCCCTGGCTGCCCATCCTTGGCCAGATGGGCCATGAGTTCAAGGCAATCCTGGGCTACCTGGTGAGTTCTAGGCCAGCCTAGGTTATAGAATAAGATCCTACCTTAACAGACAAACCCAGAAGTTGTTCATTATGTCTGAAACTTAGAGCTGGCTCTTTCATGCGCTAGACATAAATGTTTGGAGCAAAAAGGAGCAACAGAGGTTACAATAATGAGAATAGGTAGCGCATCTTATAATATTTGTCTCTTTTTCAGACTTTAAGCCACATGCAGTCTTATTTCTGCTTATTGTCAGAGAAAAAAAAGCCCATTAAGAAAATATAAATTTGTGCTAAGTAGTGCGTGGGGCCTCATGTTTATTTCCCGTTTCTTTCCCAATTAGTTAATATCAAAATTAATTTTATAGCTAGGCATGATAGCACACACCTTTAATCCCAGCACCCAAGAGGCAGAAGTAGTTGAATCTCTGTGAGTTCAAGGCCAGCTTGGTCTGCATAGTGAGTTCCAGGATAGCCGGGGCTGTGTAGACCCTGTCTCAGAGAGAGAGGCGGGGGGAGGAGAGAGAAAGAAGTAAGTTCCTGAACNCTCATGGGTTTGTTTTGGTGGCTGATAAGGTAAGGAAATTCGGGGTTAAACATTTAGTGGGTGTGCTGCAAACAGCCTATTGCCCCTTTCTCTTCAGTTGATGGTTTGTGGTCAGGGTATGTGTCTCGGAAACGATGGCTTTCTGTTGAGATAGATGATTTTTATGGAGATAAAGTTACTCGAAAAGCCAGGTGCTTATGGAGAAGGGTCACACCTTTGCCTCCAGATGCTTGTATGATGTGTTTGCTTCTTTCCGGGAGCAAACTTCAGTTTTGTTCCCCTAACTTCCCAAAGGCAAATTATCCAGAGATAAGGTCAGTGTTGAGGAGGGATTCGTGTTATCCTGTAGTGTATGGTTAACTGCTTCAAGACAGAGAAACTAGTATAACAATTTGCTTTCATTAGCCCCTGGCCCTATGAAAAATGCAGGTGAAAACTTTGCCCTTCAGGGTGGCTCTAGGCTGAAGTTGAAAGGATTGTTGAGAGGGAACACAAATTGATACATAGGAAGAGTAAGAGATATTTCTTTAAAAACCTGTAGAATCCCAGTTTACCTCTTTTGACAGTATTCTTGAATAGTACTGGGTCACTAGGAATTGTGTGTTATAGTATTAGTATCACAGCCAATTCCTAGATGTGGCATCTTGAGTCTTACTACACAGGCCAGGGTGGTCTTCTTTTGTCTCAGCCTCCCAGATCACCCTCCCAGGTATATGCCCCAATGCCTAACTCAGGCCTTTTTAAAGACTAGTGTTCAATTTGTGTATGTACATTTGAACTGGGAATATTTACACATATGTGCACAGATTCGTGTAGAGGCCAGAATGCTGATTGTCTTCTCAGTCACTTTCCACCCAGGCAAAGAGATCCCAGACAGCTCTTCAATGACTGTAAACAAGCACAGTCTAAGACATAAGGCAGAGGACTGGAGGAGAGTCTGGAAAGGGAGAGGGGGCTGAACATGTAAATTATGTCACCTCCATCCTAAGGGCACAAGGAAANCCAATAAGGGTATTATTACTAATAACCATGCACTTGACAAGACCAAATTTTTATTCAAAAAATTGCTTCATGTAGAAAGTGATTGAAATTAATAAGAGTAGTTGTAAGAATAGTCATAGGCTTTGTTGAAACAACTAAGATGGAATGACAGTGACAGGGGTGTGTATGTGATCATTTTTAGCCTAGGAAATATAGAATCACATGGCCTCTGAATGGCAGGTTGTACCAGGTTGGTGGGGTGTAGAGCGAATCTTAAACGGTCTTATTAATTGAAAACACCAGGCCAGGTATTGAGGTAAATTCTGAACGATCAGAGAGACAGAACAAGCCACAGCCAACCTCACCT
>LZPO01036723.1:0-14033 GCA_001675575.1 Neotoma lepida | reverse complement strand
AAACTCACTTGGTAGCCCAGGCTGGCCTCGGACTCACAGAGATCTGCCTGCCTCTGCATCCAGAGTGCTGGAATTAAAGGCATGTGCCACCACCACCCAGCCTAGCTTCGGGTTTTTATGGGACTCCTAATAGTGGAAGTGGGAGTGTCTCTGACCCTTTTGCCTGCTCTTACAATCCTTTTCCTACTACTGGGTTGCCTCATTCAGCCTTG
Source organism: Neotoma lepida (assembly GCA_001675575.1). NCBI lineage: Eukaryota > Metazoa > Chordata > Mammalia > Rodentia > Cricetidae > Neotoma > Neotoma lepida. Next base: position 13,821 of record LZPO01036723.1, on the reverse strand, counting down.
ATACGAGGGTTTGTGCCTAGTCTTACTGCATCTTTTTTTGCTGTGTTCAGTTGATATCACCAGGAAACCTGTTTTTCTGAAGGGAAACAGAGGAGCAGTGGATCTGGGGAAGAGGAGAGGTGGGGGAGGGTTGTTGGGAGGAGTGTAGGGAGGGAAGGCTGTGGTCAGGATGGTTTGTATCAGAGAAGCATAAATAAAAAGAAAAAAGAAAACAAGTCAAAACAAAACAGACAGACAAACAAACCTATGTGTTTAGACTCTGGGGGAAGCAGGTAGGCTAATGGTAATTCTTCACTTCTCCCTCTTCTTCTCTAAATCCAGTCTGCCTATATCACCCTCTCTGTAGTAATCCTCCTGCCACAGCCTCTTCCTTCTCTCTGCTCCCATTTCAAACAGATCACACAAATCTTCTAACCTTCCTCCAACTCATTCTGTTATCCCATTTGCCAACTCTAGGCAGGCATTCCCTGGAAACCCACCAGCCTGGGCAATAGCTCAAATAGGGGACTGATGCGGGCGACCTGGGGTAGGGGACCAGGAGGCCAGGAGGGAGGGAGAGGTACCCACGTGGTTATGGGCAGAAGCAGGTAAGCACTGGGTCCCCTTTTGTCTAAATAAAAAGACAGGTCAGGATGGACCCGCAGTTCAATGCATTGAGTTTTAGCCGCCCGAGCTCTTCCTCAGGCTAACACNGCAAGCAGCTAGGACTGAAGTTCTCAGGGGACTGAGCCCAGCTGGAAGGGAGAAAGCTGTGGGGAGGCGGGGAGTAGAGGGGAGCAGCTGTCTGTAACTTCAGTTCTAGGGGACCCAACACCCTGATACCCTCATACAGACATACATGCAGGTATAACATCAATGCAGCTGAGTGGTGGTGGTGCACGCCTTGAGACACAGGAAGATCTCTGTGAGGCCAGTCTGGTCTACAGAGTGAATTCCAGGCCAGCTAGGACTACCCAAAGAAACTCTGTCTCAAAAAAAGCAAAACAAACAAACCCCAAAACAAATCATCTTCCCAAGCCAAGATACCTAGACGCAAGTTTAAAAACACAGTCAATAACAGCCAGGGTAATATGTAACCAGCACAGCTTAGCAACTCCACCAGTGTAGGCTCTGAGAATTGCAACCTGCTGAAGAACAAGGCAAAAACTTTAGAATAGTTTAATGAATATGAAAGAAATCCTTAACGAATAAATGAATAAAACACAAACGCTGGAAGGAAGTAAATAAAACAGTTCAAGACCTGAAAGTGGAAATAGAATCAATAAAGAGCCCAAACTGAGGAAAATCTGGAAAGGAAAATTATAGGAATTCAAAAAGGAATCTCAGAGGCCAGCCTTACCAACAGAATATATGAGATGGGAGAATCTCAGACACTGAAGACAAGATAGAAGAAATGGATACTTTGGTCAGAGAAAATGTCAAATTGAGAAAAATCCTGGCAGAACTCTCCAGGAAATCTGGGAAGAATAAAATCTATGAATTATAGGGGTAGTGGTAGGAGAAGAAACCCAGGTAAAAGGCACAGGAAGTATTTTTTACAAAATCATAGAAGAAAATTTCCCTGACCTAAGTAGACATCTACCAGAAGCAACAAAACACCATATAGACTGGACCAGAAAATAAAGTCCCCTCAGTATATAATAATCAAGACACTAAATGTACAGAACAAAGAAAGTATGTTAATAGAGCATCAAGGGAAATAGACCAAGTAACATATAAAGGCAAGCCTAGAGGAGTAACACCTGACTTCTCAATGGAGACTACAAAAGCCAAAGGGGGCTGGACAGATGTTATCCAGATACTATACCCAGCAAAATATTCAATCACAACAGATGGAGAAAATAAGACATTCCATGGTAAAACCAAATTTAAGCAATATCTATCTACAAATCTAGCTCTAAGAGAAGGCACTAGAAGGAAAATTTCAACATAAAGAAGTTAAAACATGTAAGAACACATAAGGAATAAGTAATAATACCAGACCAGCAAATCAAAAGAGGGTAAACATATGCACACACACACATATACACACACACAAACACATACACACACACATGCACACACAGACATATACACACATACAAACACATACACACACACACACACATCACCACCACTCCCACCCCCCCACCACAACAAAATAACAGAAACTAACAAATACTGCTCATTGATATCTGTCAACATCAATGGTCCCAACTGCCCAATGCATGGACTAAGAGAATGGATGTGAAAACAGGATCTATCCTTCTGCTGCATCCAGGTAATACAGCTTACCATCAAGAACAGACATAAGCTCAGGATAAAAGGATGAAAAAAATATTCTAAGCAATTGACCTAAGCAGCAAGCTGGTGTTGCCATATAATATCTAACAAAATAGACTTCAAACATATTCATCAAAGTAAAAATCCAAAAACAGGATATTGCGATTCTTAACATCTATGCACTAAACAAACTGGCACCCATGTTCATAAAAGAAACAGCTTAAATCACATATTGGCTCACACACATGGGTAGTGGGAGACTTCAGTACCCCACTCTTGCCAATAGATAAATAAATAATTGCTGGAGTTAATTGATGTAATAAGCCAAATGGACCAAACAGATAATTATACAACATTTCACCCAAACACAAAAGAATATACCTCCTTCTCAGCACCTCTTGGAACTTTTTCCAAAATTTACCACATATCAGACCACCAGTGATTAAAGGTGGATATCAATAACAACATCAGAAACAGAAAGTTTACAAACTTGTAGAAACTGTACCATTTACTACTTAATGTAAAATAGGTCAAGACAGAAATTAAAGATTTTCTATAATTGAATGAAAATCAATACACAACATACCCAAACTTACTGGAATCAATGAAAGCAGTTCTAAGGTTAAAGTTCATAGCACTAAGTGTTTACAACTGGAGAGATTTCATATTAGTAACTTAACAGTACACGTGAAAGCTCTAGAACAAAGAGAAGAAATCACACACAAAATGAACAGATGGCAAGATATCATCAAACTCAGGGCTGATCAATAAAATAGACACAAAAACAAATGATACAAAGAAACACTGAACCAAAGAGGTGATTTTTGAGAAAATCAATAAGCTTTACCAACCCCTATTTAAATTAACTAAGAGATAGAGAGAGAATATAAAAATTAAGAAAGTTAGTAATGAAAATGGGGGCAGAACAACAGACAGTGAGGAAATCTAGATAATCATTAGGATATACTTTAAAAACCTGTACTCCACTGAACTGCACATCTAAAAGAATTTTATATATAATTTTATCAAATCAGATCAGCAATTTTAATAGACCTATAACCCCTAGAGAAATAAAAGCAGTTGTTAAAAGTCTCCCAACCAAAATAAATAAATAAATAAATAGATAGATAGATAGAGAGAGAGAGAGAGAGATAGATAGATAATAAAAGTCCAAGACCAGATGGTTTTAACATAGAATTCTACTAGACTTTCAAAGAAGAGAGAGTTAGCACCAATATTCTTCAAATTAATCTGCAAAGTAGAAATAAAAGAAACATTAACCAATTCATTTTATGAGGCTACAGTCATCGTGCTTCCCAAAGAACATAAAGATCCAACAAAGAAGAGAATTAGAGACAAAGTTCCCTTAAGAACATAGATGCAAAAATTCTCAATAAAATATTTGCAAACAGAATCCAAGAACACATCAAAAAGATCATCNACCATGGACAATTTTCATCTTCGTATGCAAACACACACATACACAAAAAAATTCAAGAAAGCTAAAACAATCCAAAATAATGAAGGATATCACCCTCCCAGACCTCAAATTGTACTACAGAATTATAGTAGCAGAAACAGCATGATAGTGGCTCAAAACTGACTTGTTGATCAATAGAATTAAATAAAAACCCCAGATATAAATCTACATGCATATTGACACTGGATTTTGTATAAAGAAGCCAGAAATACACAGTGGAAAAAAGGTGCCATCTTCAATAAATGGTGCTGCTCAAAATGGATGGCTGTGTGTGGAAGTATCCAAATAAACCTCACTTTTCACTCTGCAAAAAACTCAACTCCAAATGTATCAAAAACCTCATCATAAAATGAGATACACTGAACCTGATAGAAAAGAAAGCAGAGAATACCCTTGCACTCATAGAATTCATTGTCAAAGGAGATGACTTTCTAAACACAACATCAATAGTGTAGGTACTAAGATTGACAATTAATAAATGGGACCTCATGAAACTGAGACGCTTTGGCATGACATAAGGAAAGCGTCATTTGGACAAAGCTGCAACCTACAGAATGGAAAAAGGTTTTAACAATGACNTATATGATAGAGGACTAATATTCTAAATACATAAATAACTCAAGAAACTAAATATCAAGCAAACAAATATCCCAACTGAAAAATAGAGTACAGTAGTAAATAGAGATTTCTCAAAAGGGGAAACTCAAATGTCTGAGAAACACTTAAAGAAAAGTTAAACATCCTTAGCCATCAAGGAAATGCAAACTAAAATTATTCTGAGAATCCATCTTACACCTGTCAGAATGGCTAAGATAAATAACATAAATGACTGCTAATCCTGGCAAGGGTATAGAATAAGGGGAACATGCATCCATTGCTGGTAGGAGTGCAAACTTGTACAGCACCATGGAAATCAGTGTAGCAGTTCCCCAGAGAGATGGGAATTGATCTATCTCAAGATTCAGGCATACCACTCTTGGTTATATCCAAAGAATGCTTCAAACTTCTACAGAAACACTCATTCAAACATGTATATTGTTGATCTTTTTATAAAAGCCAGAAATTGAAACAACCTAGAGCTTAGCATAATCTTCCTCACACAGGTTGCATCCAGCCACTGATAGATAGGAGCAGATGCAGAGATCCATAGCCAAACATTAGGAGGAATTTAGGTAATCCTAGAGAAGAGGGGGAGGAAGGATTTAGGAGCAGAGGGGTCTACGACACCACAAGAACATAAGATTCAACTAACCAGGGCTTCTAGAGGCTCACAGAGACTGAACCGACAATCAGGGAACCTGTATAGGTCTGACCTAGGTACCCTGCGTATATGTTATGATTGTGCAGCTTGGTTTTCTTATGGGACTCCTAAGAGAGAAGCAAGGCTGTCTCTGACTCTTTAATCTGCTTTTGGGACATTTATCCTCCCACTCAGTTGCTTCCTACAGCCTTGATATGAGGGTATGTGCCTAGACTTACTATAATTTGTTATGTCGTGTTTGGTTAGTATCCCTGGGCAGCCTGTTTTTCATCTTAAGGGAAACAGAGGAGGAGTTGATATGGGGAAGAAGAGAGGTGGCAGAAGAAGGGTTTGAGAGGAGAAGATGGAAAAGAAACTGCTGTCAGGATTTAATATATGAGAGAAGAATAAATTTTAAAAAAGAAATAAAAGAAATAGAAGCCACAATTATAAGGACAAAAATATTGTGATGATATTTTGTTTGTGCTCTCACAAAGCTTGCCTGGAGATCAGGGTGCCGAGCTAGCCACTAGAGGCCAGGCAGTGGTGGCACACACCTTTAATCCCAGCACTTGGGAGGAGAAATCAGGAAGTGATATGGCTGGGAGGAAAGAGTAAATGATAAGGCATGGTGGAGACAGGCGCTTGGCCCTTTTGGTCTGATGATTTGGTAGATGTAGGAAGTCTTCCTAGTGGCTGGCTGCTCTACTTCTCTGATCTTTCAGCTTTCACGCTGGTATCTGACTCCGGGTTTTTATTATTTAGGCCAATTAGGATTTTTCTACAAAAAGAAAAATAGAAAAGAAGAGAAAAGAAAAGAAATCCTTTGAAGAAAGTGTACCCAGCCATTTGAGTTTTAGTTAATTCCAGATTTAGTCAAGTTGACACCAAAAATATGTTTTATTAAAATATAATAGTGATTGTCATATCATTTTCTTCAATGCCTATCCAATAATAAAGTTGGTTTTCTAAATGCAAAGATGATTTTATATTTAATTATATTTCTACAATACAAGGTACATAAGTGGGCCTTTTGGATGGTTTTCTTCCTTTTAATTACATGTTTTCCATACTTGTAATTTTGAGGCTTCTTCAATCTTTTATTTTTCCTTTTAGTCTTTCTTAATGTTCATTTTAGTTAAACTTCCCCTGCCAAATGTAGTAATATGCTTTAGGAGTTGAGAAAAGAATCTTGTGTGAAGGAAGTATTTATTGACTGTGCACTAAGGCTCACTAAAATTACACTCAGTGTGACATAAATGGCCTGATCCCATGGTTCCGGATATGGGACAGTTACTCAGACTGTTTCCTCCCAAACCCAGACAGTGGATTAGCTCTGAAATAAGCACATGTTCTAAGGTGGGTCAAGTGATTCATCTGCCAATATCCACACTGTGGTTTTGCTTAAAATGTGTGCAAGGGGATCTCTGTCTTTCTAAATGGTGACTAAAAGAACCAGGTTAGCCTAGAGTGTCAACTTCAGCATGGACATTTCCTCCAAATGGTTCTGTTTTGTAAAGGACTATCTGGTTAGAAGTTTAAAAACATATTGAATTCAGAAACAGCAAACTCTCTGAACTTTTGTAAATGATCCACGAAAAAGTCATATATTGGCCTATAGTTAACAACCAATATTCTAGAGCAACCATGGATAATTATTGCTCATGTATACAGGCAATGCCTAATAACNAAATCTGCTGTGGGATGTCTTTCTGTATGCTGTGAATATGTGTTCCTCTAATTGGTTAATGAATAAAGCCTCATTGGCCTATGGAAGGACAGGATGGAGCCAGGTGGGAAAATCCAAGAGAGATAGTGAGAAGAGAAAGGCGATTAGAGGGAGACACCAAACCACTGTTCAAGGAGTAACATGTAATGGGATGCCATGGAACTCGTGGCAACACATAATTATGGGTTGAGTTAAGTTATAAGAGCTAGCTAGTAATAAGCCTGAGCCATAGGCCATATAATATGCAGTTAATATTAAGCCTTTGAGTGATTATTTTATAAGCGGCTGTGGACAATGGGTGGGAGAGATTTGTCCTGACCATGGGGCTGGGCAGGACCAGAGCCATCCTGCCCTGCCATAGACTATACACAGTTGGTAATCAACAAAATGTGGTTAATATATTGTGTACTCTAATAAACTTATCTGGTATCAGAGAACAGAACACCCATTAGATTAGACATAGAGGCCTTACAAAAAAACAAACAGACAAAAACTAAACAAAGAAACAAAAAAACAAGGTAATGCCTAGCCATTGCCTAAGAACAGCAAGATGCCAGCAGACTGGTAATACCATGGCCACATGACAAAACAAAGATTAATAGAAATGGGTTAATTTAAGATGAAAGAGCTAGCTAACAAGAAGCCTGCCATTAGACCATACAGTTTGTAAATAATATTAAGCCTCTGAGTGATTATTTTATAAAGCCACTGCAGGATTGCGGGGCCAGATGGGACCAGAGAAACTTAGCACTACACAAATCTGTAGATAATTAACTAAAACCAAAAAGAGACTTGCATTTAAGAACACGCTTTGATTTTTGTTGTTTATTTTGAGATAGACTTGTTCTCATTGTGTTGTTTAGACTGGCCTCAAGCTTGAAACTCTATTGGCTCTGCCCCATAATTACCTACGATTGCAAGTATTTGCCTCATATTCACCTTAATGGCACATTTTAAAACCTTATTTCTAGGGATACTAGAAGTGAGAAGCACTATTGAACTTAGTTCATATAGTCAAGTCTTTAATACTAGTCATGTGAATATATATTATATATGTATGTATGTATATATAAATATATATATATTTTAAATAAAATAAATTTTTAAGTAAAATATCTATTAATCCAGTAACTAAAATAATGTGTACTAGGTGTTATGCATAAAAAGAATTATGGAAATGTCACACATGTGCTTTTCTAGAAGGTGAAAATACTGCTGGAGAGTTGTATATCCAAAGCTAAGGAATGTAATTCAGAGGATATGAATTGAGTGAGGGATGAAGACAGTGGTGTCCAAAAATAACTTTCTTACATTAAGACAGTAAAGAAACATCAATCTACATGGATATAGCTGGAAAAATCATAAGAGATGGAAATGCAGAGACAGCTTGGTTGGATTTCAAGAGGCACAGAGGATACACTCAAGTCTACCCTGGGACTAGCAACACAGTGAACAATGAGAGCAGATGTCAACACACCGGCTCTGGCACATCAGTGAACACCTCAGGCACTCACTGAATGAAGTAGCCAAAAGAACTTTCCAGTCTGGGTCTGGAGATCCAAATTCAGAAGTGGGCAGAGAAAGAAGTGAATTTCTATCAAGTGTGTAAGTTGTGTCCAATCAGAAGGACTAGTGGTCATAGCTTGAGAACCACTGACAAAGAAAAAACAGATACAGTTGAAGCTAGCAGCAGTGGGAATCTAACAAAGGACTGTAGGGAACAGTCCAGAAAACAGAATGAGAAAGAACCTTGCATATAGCACGTATCAGTATTAGCAACTGTGGCATTTGATGTATCAAAAACACATGCTAAGGCAGCATCTTAAGAAGGAAGGAGAGAAATGAAAACTATGTACTCATTTTCCTTCCTCCATGGACCTAGGTGAGCCTTACTGACACTGTCCCTGTAGAAGAGCCTCCTAACACAGAGGTAATGGGAAAGCTTGAGAGCAGATGAGAATGACTTAAGAGAATGTTTTTAGAAATAAACTGTAATTTGTTTTTTTTTTCAGGGATTGCAAGTATATTATTATGGCCATATATCTACAGGGCATTGCAAATTCCTGACAAACTTTAAGCAAGGGTAGACATAATAAAAATTCTTTCTGTAACCTGATTAAGAGAACACAATATAGATGATGGATTAGAAGAAAAATATCATTATGTTGAAATATTAACATTGATAGAGCTGGGCAACTTTCTGAGTTACTTAAGAAACATGTTGAATAAGCTATGAGTCATTAAAAAACAATTACTAAATTTTGGGTTGGAAAATGTATTGAATTGTTGTAATAAACACAGGCAGGGAGAAGCCTTTAGAGACTAGGCTCAGGGAAGATAGATGATAGGTTCTGTTTGGGACATGTTGCCTTTGAAATACTTGTGAGATGTTTATGTTGAAAACATACCAGGTGGAGTAAGATACATGTAAAACTCAGAGCTGAAGACATATAATGGTGAAAATTCAGTATAAAAGTGGTAATCAAGCCCACAGAATATAACCTGGTACAAGAAAAATAAGCAATGGGAGGTTCATGCTGCTGGTCTGGTTACCAGTATAAATTGCTAAATTGGGTAGAAATGTGCATATTCACAAATATAAAAACTGTGATGAGGTTTTAGAAAGAAAACTTATGTTGACTAAAATCATCTTAGTTTAATATGACCTCTAATTGTTGAGAACTAAGGCTGTAGAGGAAACAGAGAAATGAGGGAGTCATAGAAAAGAGTTTGTAAGAGTAGACTGCTGTCTTGTTAGGGACAAAAAGAGAACAATATGAATGAACAAAATGAATGAAAAGTCTGAATATATACCAGTGGTCACAATATTAAAAAAAAACTTTTTGAGAAATAAATATAAATGATAATGTATACTTATTCCTTAGTGTAAATGTGTGTGTGTGCTGTGTCTGCTGGTGTGAGCTCAAAGCCCTTGTACATACTGGTCAGAAACCACACCACTGAGCTAGAGCTGTGAGTCTCACGCCTGTTACTTGGTATCCCATTTTCTATGGCTATAACACAATATTTCCTAGTAACTATTTTTGGTGATTTAACTTCCTTGAAGAAATATACACAGATAATCTATAAAGGAAGAAATCATAGAAAACTAGTTATAATATTTTCACAACGCAATCCTGTAAGTCCAATTATAAAAGTATTAATCATATATACATGGAGAACTTATATATTAGTATGTCTGTGAGCTAAAATTCCTATGTCCTGGCCAAGTGATTTTTCACAGATTTCTAGAATATGAATATTGAAATGATTGGAACAGTTGCAGAACAAACATCTTGATTTCTGTTTGAAAACTCCCTTTTACATGTAAAATTTACATGGCTTTACTGGAACTGACACTGCCTCATAAGATTTTACTTGAGTTAAATATTTCATACACACCCCAACTACTCATAATGCCACTTTTTCCTTCACTGAATACTTGTCTCTGATTTTAGTTTATGAACTAGGCCAGCACAATAAATGCAATTTGAAGTCTTTTACCAGTCTGTCAGGTTAAATTTATTGTATCTCTGCCTAGATAATCTTGACCTGCTGATGGCATATTCAGGGAAATAAACAAGCAGACAAAAGTCACACATCACATCATGATACCATGGAAAGAACCACACCAGGTCCATTTGCTATCTCTGACTTTACAAAGATGAAAACCAATAAATTATCACTTTTGCTTAAAGAGTCTCAGTTAAGTCACTAATAAGCCACCCAATTACTGTTAGTAATTGATAGTAATAAAAAATATTAAATGAATAGTATCAGTCCAGTTCAATATTTTACATTTGGCTCCAAGACAAATAAATAATCTAATATTTTATTAGATTCTAAAAAACTATGTAAAATTAAAATACAAATGTCCTATTTATGCAAAACTTCTGAAAAATAACTGACAAAGTCTAGAACTTGGGATATTATTTAGTAAATTCTAAACAAATAAAAGAAATATGAAAGATTTGAAAAGAAATTAATAATTTATTTATATTGTTATTCAGTTTCTAATCAAAGCCAAATTTATTCTCCACCCTGCCTCTGGGAAAGAACACTTATGTGATAGTAAATAAACAATAGCAAAGAGATGTTAATAAACAATGTAAAAGTAAGTGGGCAGTGGTTAATGCAGAAACCTGTAACAGGAAAAATGTTGATAGTAAGTGATGGGGTATCTATGTCACCATGGCTCTGCCTCTCCCTGAATGTCTATGAGCAGTTATTGTGTGCTAGGGGAAGAGGTTTCATCTTCNTCAATGGTATAGCTACAGATAAGTTGCCCATGCTCCAATAAATAATCTTCAATCCATGCTTGTGAAAACAACTCAGATTGGACTCAGTGGCTCAAACAATTTTAAAAAAAAGAAATGAAAACATGGAAAGAGTGGAGGGGGCTTGGAAAGAAGAATTTCAGCAGGAAATGTAGGATAATGTAAGAGAAGAATAGGGAAAGAATATGGCTAAAGTTCATTATATATGTGTATGAAACTGTCAAAGAATAAAAACCAAATAAAGTAAAATTTGAAATAAAATAATGATAAGCAAACAACTACAGTTTCTATTTGCATTGGTAAGAGCTTTATTGAGATAACAGTTTATAATGTTATTTTCTTATTTTTTCAATTTTGGTAATATAGCTTTCAAATTCTAGGCAAGGAATCTTCCAATGCACTTCTTTCAACACTTCCTTTTGCATTTATTTTAAAGCAGGATCTCACTAAGCTGCTTAAGCTGGTTTTGAACTTGTGATCCTCCTGCCCATCCTCCCAAGTAACTGGGAATATACCCCTGCACTACCAGACTTATCAACACAATAACTTTTTAAAGAGAATTATTTTCATTATTTTCTATAACTCTTATCTTAGTAATAATAAGCCTATTATTTAAGTTGTATTATGCCTATTACTATGAAAATTCTCAAATGAAACACATATCATAATACACAAAATGAAATGCAATGCTAAATAACGTTATAACATATAAGAACTTATTTCATATAAAATAATTCATTGAAAACTGTCAACCGAGGAATTCTGAAACAGTACTTTTCTGGCTTATAAAAGAACACCTACTTTTGTCAATGAAAACAAGTCAATCGCTGAATATTTAAGACATAAGCCAGATTAAAAAAAAAGTCTATTCTTATGATTAAATTGTTTGTGTTCTTGTTTTTAAACATCATTTCATTCTGTTTCTTTTAATACAGATACAATGATCTTATCTCAAAGTAGCCTATCCTAGAATAAGAAATTTAGAATTTGCATTACTTATTCTCTGCTGATTAAGAAGTTAGCACTGTGGAAATGAATTCACTTTGGGGAAATCATATCACGACAGGAAAATTAAGAACAGCTATCTGCAAATATCAAACCTCTTAATTCAAGATAATTTAGTGCACACATCTTTCTCAAAGAGGGATATAGAATCTTCTTGGATTTGTTTTAGTGACAAAAATATATGCTTTGAACAAAATGACTCAAAATATATAACAATTACCCAAAAGTGATAGGAAGTAGGAAAGGATACTCACATGATCAATAAGTTCACGAACCATTCCATTCCATTGTCCATTCACATCGTCCTGGGCTCCGTATTTCCCGTCCTCCACAAGCCTGATTTCATATGTAAAGCCAAGGATTGTAGATAACTCTCTTAGGAGATCAATACAGTAGCCCTCAAATCGATCATTCCCATAGAGAGGTTTGTCAGACTTCTTAAATAGTACATAGGGTTCTTCCTGGAACATTAACCATGAAACAGTGATACATCAGTCAACCAGGAAACAGCATCATAGCAATCATATTTCTTGGAAGACAGAAAATATTTCATTAATTTAGGACAACAGTCAATTTAATTTTCCTCTGATTCTTTTTAACATAGTTTGAAATATTAAGAAAGAAAATATTGATATTTCTTAAGGAATATTTGTGCATTACAAGAAAATATTCAACTATAAAAACCTCACCATGTGTAACCATAAATATATAATGCCTAACACTATAATTTGTGACACAAGGCATATACTATACATAAATGATAATGTATACATATATACATGTATATGTATATATAAAACATGGTCAAGATAATCAAATTAGAATTATACTTATATAATACCTGGTATACTGTTTCGATCAGATATATGAATAAAAGAAAATTCTGAATTCTTGCTTATTGTGTACAATTGGGGAGAACATTAATAACTCATATTACTACATTTTTCATAAAATCATGAAGTTACAAGTGCTACAATGAATTTTAAAAGAAAACATAGTGGCTCCCTTAAAACACAGGGAGACAGTCTGATGCTCAATAGTTTGAGTCATATTCACACTATGTCATTTTTGTTACTATTGTGAGCCATCTCAATTTCTATATGAAAGAGAAATCATTGAGACAAGGCATTAATCTTGTAGCAGACATTAAAAACATAAATATATAGAACACAGAACTTCAGATGAAAGTTAGGCATAAATAGACATAAAATGGGTCAATAGCATAGAGAAAACCTGGTATCTGGTAAGACAAGAGAACACAAAACAAAATTGACTTATGTCTCTCAAGGCCTTTACTAAGGAGGTACAACAAAGATACATCTTAAATTATGAAAAGGAGGCAATGGATTTAAAGATTATTTCAGGTGGAGGCACGAAGATAAATACCACAGAGGAACGTTAATGAAAAGAATAGCTATCCTTGTGTTTAAAATGACATCCAATGCAGAGAGGGAGAAGGATTGTTGAACAGACCGAAATGAGAAATTAAGGAGTCAAGCTCAATACCTGTGACTCTACCACAGCAATCGAATGAGTGTGTGTATGTGTGTGTGTGTGTGTGTGTGTGTGTGTGCATGCACACATGCATGACCATCTCACATTGAGTGTGCTCAATCTTAGTAAGAGCAAATAGAATTCAGACCATGGTATATTTTGAGTAGCAGATAGAATATGGTATTAGCACAGGCCATACTATTGCTCTCTACTCATACTAACCATTAATGATTTTAATATGTCCAAAGTTTTGCCTTTCCCAGAATTTCATATAAATGGAAAAATATAATACATAAGTTTTCAGATTGGTTTTACATCATTTGGTAGTATGCCA
>LZPO01036722.1:0-14045 GCA_001675575.1 Neotoma lepida | reverse complement strand
ATTCCTGGGAGAAGGCATAAAGGATTCATAAGGAATTTTCCATCAATTCAATATCTCCAAATTGTACACCTATTAAAAGTGCCCCAAGTATGCAATATGTGGGGATAAAAACCAAAGGTGGCATGGCAGCCACCATGTGGCTCAGCTTTGCTGGATCTTTGTCAAGCAGCTGTGTTGGCTTTATGACTTCTGCCATCCCATTCAGATATGGCTGTGCCATATTAGCACTTGTCACAATCACAATTCCACTAATTTGACATAGATTGAACATGCAGGGATGTGACATATACAAGTCAGGAGCCTCTGTGCTTCCCCTTCATCATTGCTTACATCTTCAGGTAAATGAATATATCCTTTGAGCTTCTAAATTTTAAAATTTACATAGTAATTCCAGGGTCTGAGAACTTAAGATACTTGAAAAGTGGTACATATTCTAATTCTTCTCATTTCAAAAGAAATCAATACCTGAACAGTCAAATGACACCTCCCCTGTTGATTTAGAGCTAGCAAATAACAAACCTATAGTTCATTTTTCTGTATTTCCAATACAAAGTTGTTTTCTTTACCTCACACTGCTTTCTTGTTTTGTTCTTAAAGGATAACTGAGATTTGAAACAACAGGAATGTTTGAATTGCAATGTCTTCAAAATATAGAAAAATAGGGAATCATGTTTTGAAACAATTTTAATAACACAGAAGATAGGCATTGCATTTTAAGTTCAAGGATGTTTTAAACCTAAATTTGCAAATGTTGAGTTGATATAAGCCTATTATTATTGATCTTTTTTCCTAAGTGGTAGGATTATTAGGTAAAATTTATGAGTTTTGTAAGGTTCTTTGTATTCCTAGTTTCCTTATGAGCTACATTATTTTCATAATTAGATAAATGAAGAAATTTAAATCAAACAAATGAACTGTTATGTTGATTATATTATACTATTTAATTAATTTGTCATAGTATAGTAGAGTGTGTTGTAATCAGAGTGTCTCAGAATAACACCTCTATGAATTCACATTTGAATAAATTGATGACTGATTGTGGAATCAGGGAGAAGTCTGCCCTCTCCAAGGCTCTGTTTTCTTATCTGCAAAGTGGAATTAACAACTACCCTGAAGATTTTGGGTAGCAATTAAGGGAGATCATGCATATAAAGTGCCTCCCAAAGTGCACACATGGTGGTCATTCAGTAAATGTTAGTTCACTTCCATTTTATGACTTCATAAATTTTTATTAATAAAAACTGCTATAAAATGCTATTTTCATTAAATATTTTAAAAATCAATTATACTGTTGTGGAAATGCCTTATTGCAGAGTGTAAAGGGCCAGCAGGGAACATGAGGGCATGACTGTGACACAGGAGTGAGAATGCAATATCAAGGGAGAAGGTACCTATGGTCTGAAAAATCTTAAACTACTCACTTCCCAGCATCAGAATTCTTCAATATGATTGGTGAAAATTCATTGTTTGGTTCCACTAAGACACTGGAAACTAATGTTGAAAACCATCTTTACATCCTTGAGGTAATTTACTGAATTGTATGAGCCCATATATAGGATATCAAGCAAACTTAGCTCATTAGGCTATGGTTTTCTTTGTGAGAAAAGCAGCATGATCCAGATTTTGTAAAACACCTAGTGAGCCAGTACCAGGATTTATTTTAACCATCTAGCAGCTGGGTGCTATTACTGCCTTAGTACTCAGTAAAAACACTGTGATATACTAAACCAGTATTTCTATACACCTTTCAAGTGATGTGAAGAGCCTTTGGGTTGTCAAGGAAATGTTGCATGGCACCCAGTCTAGATTTAGTGATACATCTACTTAGGTAGATCACAATCACATATGTGATGATTCTCTAACTAGAACATCTAATTTTCTGGAATAGTTCTTCATCTCACAGTACTAGAAAACAGGGAGATGAGTATAGAAAAAAACTGCATTTTTTTGTTGGTTTCTTTAAAAAAGTATCTAGTGTCAAAACATAGTGGCTGTGGGAATGAGAGTCAAGGTGAAGCTATAGGTTCTTTGGATAGAATTCATAATGTAAAGTGAGTGAATATACCCTTCAATTCTTTTGTTTCACACATGTTTAATG
The DNA here is from genome assembly GCA_001675575.1 of Neotoma lepida. Lineage (NCBI taxonomy): Eukaryota > Metazoa > Chordata > Mammalia > Rodentia > Cricetidae > Neotoma > Neotoma lepida. The sequence goes on along the minus strand of LZPO01036722.1, from coordinate 11,947 downwards.
TTTTCTGACACAGACCTCTTTAAAATCCTGTGCAGTTTAAAGATTGGATGATGAGTTTCAGGAAGTGCTGGGTCTTCAAGCCTGGGATTGGACTTCATGCCACATGGCTAAGTATTTAGAAGTCAAGGTGAAATAAAAAAGTTTGTTTCCCTGTTAACAGCTACAGCTGTCTCTTCTCATTTATGAGAGTCATTTTCATATTCCATTAGCCTGGTGTCTTCTGGGTAAAGGTGTGGTGGTACTTGTTGCTTTAAAATGGGTGTTATTGTCTGGCAAAGACAAGTTATTTCAAAATTTTAACTTAAAACTAAATGGAAAATGGATATCAGCATTTCTATTTCTATAATCTATAATAAGAATATTGAAGAGACGATTTGGATTGTCACAAATGCAGGCTTTTCATGCCAAATTGGCTAAATGTCATTTTAATATATGGCATAATTTGTCCTATTGATAGACTTGATCCCATGAAAGAAACTCAGAAACACACACTGCTCTGTTCCAGTGAGATAGGCAAGCCAGCTCAGGGACTGTCAGGGGGATGCATTGATATTGGGCTGTTTGAGGAAGCAAAGGTTTGCTGCAAGGACTTAGTTCCACTTAGTGTGCTGAATTCTGCCTGCCACAGTTATGTAGAAAGAAAATGATACTTGGAAGAGTGGAATGCCTCTAATCAAGGGGAGCTGCTTTTGTTTTATCCATTTCCACTTTTCTTCTTTATGCATAGACAGACACCAATTTGAGGCTGGCTGATAACAGAAACAGACCAACTATCATGAGTGACATATTTTCCTCATGGATGGATTGCCTGATTTATACTTGAACTAGAGTTTTGCTTGGATGGATAGAAAGATCCAGACTGAATATGATGCAGTAGAAATGGCTAAGCCCAGGACATCTCCAGTCACTTTATTTTCACTTAAAATGGAGTATCTAAATCTTGGCTGCCTGATGTATTAGCTGCCTGATCTGAGCACTACCTAGAGTCTTGTCTAGTGACTCGAGTCTCTCCATTGAGCTAACCTTCTGATCCAGAACCCATGTAACCAAATATGATGGGATCATATCTGGCTAAGGCAAAGACAACAGCAAGGATAGTAAAAGGAAGTGAAAGGTTTATAACCTGTGCAAGCAAAGACAACAGAGGGTTCATTTCAAACGTAATCCTCTCTCTGGAACAAAGGATGCATAGGTACTTTATTCAGGTTGCCTATAAATATTTATGTAGTCATCTGCCCATTCCTATGCATGCTCAATTTAGAAGTACATTCCTGAGCAGGCATCAGTTAAGTTCATAATTTTGAAAATAATTCATAGTAAGGCACATATTTCAGTTGTGATTTTCTTAAAGTCATAGGACACATATATAAAAAATTGAAAGATGGACAGAAATGCTTTGTTCATGCTCAGCTTATATTATGAAGTTTTAGCTAAGAATAAAGAAAAGATACTTTGAAGGTATATTAATATAGGAGTCTGCTCTTTGCTTATCTACTCATAACTACACTTCAAGAAGGTCACCAGGAAGGTGTGGGAGTAGTCATGCATGAGAAGCTTTGGTCTAAGCCAGAGGACATAGGTTCTCCCTGTAAATACATTAGCTAATCTAAACTCTAGAAACATCAAGGAACAATTATTGACTGTCAACCAATTCTGATTGTTAGCCTGTTCTCCAGAGAAACAGATTTATTATAAGAAATTAGCTTACACAAGTACAGAGACCAAGAAGGCCCAATATCTACATCCAGGAAACCCACAGAAATTATGGCATACTACTCTGAGTAACCATGGGGTGAGTTGTGATCTGAAGGTGGCACACTCTAGGTCTGGGAAGAACTGACACTTTATCTCTGACTTCTAAAGCTAGAAAGTCTAGTATGACAGCCCATGCCAGGACAGAACTCCACTCAGTCTACTGATACAAATATAACTTTCATTCTGATTCCTCCTCAAAGATACATCCAGATAATGATGTTTGACTACATATCTGTATCTCCTGTAGTCCAGCCAAGTTAACACATGTAGTTAACCATTACAACAATTGTCAAGGAACGCTGTCTCTTTAACTTTCCATTTTTCCCACACCCTTGGCCTAGGCCACTGATGGCTCTCTGATCAGGGAGGGGACAATATTGAACATCCAGAGGAAATGTTTTTCTTTCTCAGTCTTCCCTGTATCCACCAACACCCTGTCACTGCACAGATACCAGTGAATTATCAAAGACAGCAAAGCCCCAGGAAGCAAGCCTCCCTCTATCCCACTGCCTGCTGTGGGGTTCTGGGGGTTTCCTGCTTATCCTTTTCACCCTTACCATATTCTCCTTGGGAACATTTTAGCTCTAGATGTAAATTTATTTTGGCTTTCAAAACTTCACAAGTAAAGTTTACATTTTTGTTTGAACTTATAATCATAATTCTAAGGCAATGTTAGACATATTTTAACCAACATATAAAATACTTTAATGAATCCATTGATGTTTAAGAAGATAAATAATGCCTTCGAATTTTATTCATTTGAGTTAATCTAATCCATTTCGTTTTCCAAATCAGTCTGTATTGCAAATGAAATCAAGAATTAATTTATTTCATTGTAACTCTTTGTTACAATGTATAATCAATGTATAATCAATAAAATATTTCAGGAAAGAAATATCACTGTTTCTCTTTTCTGTGTATTTCTGTTTATGTCAACCCCTTGGCTTTCCCTTCCTTTGTTATATGGTTTCCAGTTAGTACTTAGACTCTTCCTTTGCCCAATACTTGTTTCTCATCAGCTTTGTTCTGCTATTGGTAATATATTACACTCCAGTGATACAGGCTCAGTAGGAGGTTATATTAATATAATTTTATTTAATTTCTATTTAAATCAATTAAGAAAAGAAAACAGAAAACCTGGACTTAGGCTGGCACGAAAAATCACCTTTATTGTGCTATTTGGTTTTCATGGATTAAAAATACTTTTTCATGTTGCTCGAACAATTTTAGTTGGTATTTTAAGTGGATTCTAGTAATACTAGATATACTTGTAACACATATATGAATAAATCTTGTAGTATTTCGTCAGCTTTCATTTTGAGGAGACTTTATTTTGCTGGATGTGGTTTCCTTGGTTTTGTGTGTATGTGTGTGTATGTGTGTGTGTGTGTGTGGGTGTGGGTGTGTTCTTATTAGTACTTTCAGTGCTTTAAATATATAATCCTGTGTTCTTTTAGGATAGATTTTTTTGTACACATTTTCTTTCTTTCTGTGTTGCCTGGTTAGCATATCAATTCGGTCTTGAGAAGATCTTGCTAAATCTTTTATTCAATTTGCTCTAGTATCTCATTGTATTTGAAGGTTGTTTCTTTCTTTTCAACAATGCTTTGACAAGTGAGCCTTTTATGAGCCATCTCTACCATGAGGGACTTTCTTAGGAACAGGATTAGGATTCAACTGGGCAGAGGCAGTATTTATTTGGGCTTCAGTTTTCTGAAAGACTGTGTGAGGTTAGGTTCTTAGTTTGGAAGGTAGGACTTCAGTTCCATGAGACCTTTCTTAGACTCAGCCCTTGCTCTCATTCTGCATGTAGTATGACCTGGAGGTTTGATTCCTCAGTAAATACATTTTTTTCTTTTCAAATTTATCAGCTTTATCCATGCCCTGTTCCCAAAAATCCTTAGAATTAGAGAAAAGCTCAGTTTTCTTTTCTTGATAGCTGTGCGGTTTCTTAGGAACTTTCTTTTTTAGGTTGCATGAGATTGTATTGATTCTCTACATATAAAATCTTTCCTATATTCATTATGAGTATGGAAATTTTGAATTACAGAAAATACCTCTTTCTTTGGTTAAAAGAAAAGATAATTCTTTTCTTTTTTTATTTGTAAAAATTTATTCTTTGATAATTTTATATACATACATATGAATATATATGTGTATATTTATGTGTATATATTTATATTTATGCATACATAGATACATGAAATATATTCATTCCCCCATTTCCTCCTCCATCACCCCCAAAATCCCCTCAACATGTTCTCCGCCCAGCTTGATGTCCTCTTCTTTTTTCTTTAAAATAACACACTAAGTCTAATTAGCAATGCTAACAAGCGCATGGAGGTGGGGCAATTCAAGCAACCCACCAGACGTCATACCTCAAAGGAGGAACTCTTTTCCTTTTTACCCCCTGATTACTCATTTATTAGTTACAGGGAAAGAAGATTTAATATTCAGGCATGTTATGTGAGCTTATATTCTTCATATATTATACCTTATACTTTATATTCCAACATTTTCAGACACAGTGTTGAAGCTACACAAAAATCTCAAAAAGTTCTTATTATACTGTAGAAAAAGGAAAACATAAAAACTTTTTATCTGTCCCCTATTAGCTGTGTAAAGTGTAAGCCACTTTTCCTTTGAGCACGCTGTTTCACATTTCTTAAAATACTAGTGATTTCTACTGTCCCAGTATTGACTTTACTGGTTGGTTATATGGAGTACAAGAGAGAACATCTCTGAGATAATAGGCATGTAAGAGGCAGCATTTATAGTTGACTATGTTTCAGCTGTCAGCAGAGTTCTGCTTAAATATTTAGGTGATTTTTAAGTGGTTAATGTAAGTGCTAGATGATTTTGCTACATGGTGGTGATTTTTCCAAAAGAAATTTATTGTCAAAAGAAAATGAAGGCATGAGTCAATGGTTCAGGGGTAAGGAATACTCACTGTAAGAGTTTAAATCTCCAGAGCATACATAAAAGCCATATATGGGCCAATATACCTCTTTGCACAGGTGCAGGCCACACCAGTCTGAAGAACCCACCTGCCAGCTGAGCTACTTCACTCTCTAGCCATCCCACACCTCCCACCTCACCACCCACCCCAAGACTGGCCCCTAACCCCAATGCTATCAGACTTATGCTGTTCAAGTGCAGGCCACACCAGTCATGGGAACAAGTGCAAAACACATAACACAGAAGAACAGAGAGCCCCCTGATGCACCTAAGACAAAATTAACTGCGAGAAATCCAGTCCCCAACTTGGACAGAGACTACTTACTGGATCAGAGGTCACATTAGTCCCCAGAAATCCAGGCCACAAAGACAAGAAGACAAAAAAAGAAATAGAAACCAAGGACCAAAACAACCATCCAACAAAGAAGAACTCAGAAATCAACATTTAGAGCTATCTCATCCTAAAAGCCAGATGCCTAAATGCCAGTGTAAGAACACAATCAATAGTAGAAAGATCAATATGATACCACCAGAATGCAGCTATCCTACTACAGCAAGATTTGAATATTCCAACATTGCTGAAGCACAAGAAAATGACCTTAAAATCAAATTTATGATGATAGAGGTCCTTAAAAAGGAAATGAAAAAAAATCCTTTAAAGAAATTGAACAAAAGACAAACAAGAAATTGGAGGAAATCAATAAATCCCTTTAAAGAATGCCAAGTTAGCCAAGAAAAACAAGAACAAAAACACACAAATGAACAGGTGGAAGAAATTGTTCAAGACTTGAAAATAGAAATAGAAGCAATAAAGAAAATGCAAATTGAGAGAATTCTGGAAATGGAAGCACTGGGTAAGCAAACAAGACCTACAGACACAAGCATTATTAACAGATTAGAAGAGAAGGAAGAGAGAATCACAGGTGTTGAAGTTACAATAGAAAAAATAGACACATTTGTAGTGGGCAGCAGTTCCAGCTATGACCTGGAAGCATAACCCTTGCTGAGGCTTCGGGTAACTGCCACGCGTACCTCGGACTGCCCCCCCCGGGGGCGGAGCCTAGAGAGGAGCCGTTAAGAATGAGGAGCGGTTAGAAAGAAAGTCAGTCCATGCCGGAGCTCTTGGTTCCTGGATCACGGATGTTGGAGGGTGGACTAAGCAGAGTTCTCCAGAGAACACCGCTGGACTGCACCTCATCTCTCCTGGACCCTGTGACCTACCCCTTTACTTACTGTAAGTTGCCCTAAATCCCTAAATAAACCTTTAGTTAACTACGTGGAGTTGCCTTAATAATTTCCCCCATTACACATTGGTCAAAGAAAATGTCAAATCCAAAATACTCCTATCTGAAACATCCAGGAAATCTGGGATATCATGAAAGTACAGAACCTAAGAATAATATGAATAGAAGAAGGAGAGGAATCCTAGCTCAGAAAACCAGAAAACATATTTAACAAAAAAAAAAATTTCCAAATCTAAAGAAGGTCATGCCTATAAAGGTACAAGAAGCTTACAGAACACCAAATAGATTAGACTAGAAAAGTCCCTGTACCACATAATAATCAAAACACTAAAAATGTAGGACAAAGAAAGAATGTTGAAAGTTACAAGGAAAAAAAAAAGGCCAAATACAATATGGTAATATTTTATTTGTGCATCCCAATAAAACTTATCTGGAGGTCAGAGAAAAGAGCCAGCCACCAAAATACACATAGAAGTCAGACATGGTGGCACACACCTTTAATCCTATCACTCGGGAGGCAGAGTTCTGTGAGTTCAAAGCCACACTGGGAACAGAGCAAGGTATTGTGGCACATACTTTTAATCCCAGCATTTGAAATCTCATGTCTTTGCTTGGGAAGGACACATGCCTTAATCCCAGGAAGTAATATGGCTGGATACAGAAAGGTATATAAGGCATTAAGAAACAGGAATTCATGCTCTAGAGGCTGAGGAGTTGGTAAAGTGAGGTTAGCTGTGGTTTGTTCTATTTCTCTGATCATTCAGAATTCACCCCAATATCTGACACTGGGGTTTTCATTAATAAAACCATGTAACAATTCATCTTACGTCTGGTACCCCAGTGTTTGTGGCATGAATTCACAAAAAAAGCCACTTGCCTGTGGCCTTACAGGCCCTGGCTCAAGCCTAAACTGTCCACAGCCAGGGTATCCACCTCACATGGACTCAAATCCCTAACCAGCTGGGTCCAGATGGCAGGATCTTTCACTTCTTCTCTCCTGATGGACTGTGGGCTCTCTCTGGATCCCCACCTCAGGCTGATACCATATTAAATAGTTGCCTTTAAACTCCCTTGGGCTTCTACTGTTCTATACAGTCAGCAGAATTCGTGAGTCAATTAAGATATCTTAAAGGGAGAAATTAGTTAAAAGAGAATTTTTACCCACATTGAAAAAATGGAAAATATTTTTACAATGGAGGGGATTTGGTCTCTATTTGATAACACATTAGGAGGTCTGAAAAAGGACAATTAAGTGAAAATAATTAATGTTGATGGGATTTACATAACAACAATTATGGACATTATTTGTTTGGTCATTTTTGTTTTATCATCAAAAATATTGGTTAATTTGAGGGCCAAGATAAAAGTTTTAGAAAAACTTGTTAAAACAAATCAGAGAAATTCAGACGCAGACAGAAGAATTTAAAGGTGAACCTATCTTAGCATTGAATTATATGGTTATAGAGAAACAGCCTAAGGTTCACAAACAACCAAACTTAATCTATCTAGTAACCTTACAGGAACTGCCAAATGCTCAATGCTGTGTATGAGCTGATTTGACTCCCAAGCAAGTGTTAGATTTGAGGAGATTTAAAGAAGCTATAGTCTCATATGGTATGTATTCTTCATTTGTAATGCAGATGTTAAACTCATGGTCAACATATAATAGGACTATCCCTCAAGACTGGAAAGATTTGGTTATAGCTGTCCTAGAGGCTGGTCCACAGTTACAGTGGAGAACCTGGTGGAAAGAGGAGAATAAGACTATAGAACAATGATGTAAGGCTAGAGGTATGGAAATTTTCCAAGATCAACTTCTTGGAGAAGATGATAATGCTGATATTACAAAGAATATCTTTATATGATGACCACATCCTAACTTTATGCCAAATGGCAACCTTGAATGCTTGGGACAGAATTGAAGAGGTAGAAAAGAAAATTGAATCATTTACAAAAGTTATACAGGGCCCCAAAGAAACCTTCACAGATTTCTTACAAAGGCTGTCATTAGCAGTAAATAGAATGATACCAAATTCAGAAGCTAGACACATAATAATTGAATCTCTGGCTTTTGAAAATGCTAATGCAGCATGCAAAAGGGTAATTTGGCCAAGATGGCAAGATCAGCACCCTTGGAGGAAGGGATCCAAGATACAATTAATATTGAATCTCAGGATCATGATGATACTTGGATAGGAGAGGTGATTTCCAGAGGTTTGAAGAAAAATAATAATGTCAGATGCTTTAATTGAAGTAAACAAGGTCACCTAAAAAGGGATTGTAAACAGGGCATTCCTAGAAACAATATTTCTTCAAGAAACAATGGCAACAGAATGTCACTCTGTTCTGGATTATGCAGAAGGTGTTGTAAAGGCAAACATTGGACTAATGAATGTAGATCACCAAGGGACAGACAAGGAAATACTTTGCCTTTGCTGTCGGGAAATTCCCTGAGGGGCCTCTCACAGGGCCCCATGGCAAATTCAGTTCAGTTCTTTCCTGCCATCATAGAAGAAACACTTTCTCAGAGCAATTAAATAAACAAATGCATATTGTAAAAAACCATACTGCTTGGGGTGATAGATGAGCTATAGCAGAGACATTCGGGAGAAACCATAAAGTAAATTTTTTGGCAAACTTCTATAAATGAACAAAGACCAAAATTAAAAATACCAATAAATGACATTCTCATTGAAGGTCTTGTAGGCACAGGTGTGGATGTGACAGTAATTGCACCAAAATCTTGGCATCCAAATTGGCCTTTTCAGGAGATAAATGTTCAGCTGTTAGGGATTGGAAAATTATATCAAGAGAAACAGAGTGCAAAATGGGTCAAAGTTATAGGGCCAGAATGACAGAGAAGAACATTAATGCCATATGTGGCTAATATAGCTATGAATTTATGGGGCCATGATCTATTACAACAATGGAATACCCAGATTAACATTCCTCAAACTTCAGAAACGAACCATAAACTAACACATGTTTCTGAGAGAAATATTTGGAGGTATTATTATAAAATAAGTCACTGGCTATCCAGATTGTACAATAACAGAGCACAACAGCTGCTGATCTTTCAAAGATACCAACAGCTCTATTTTTAAAACGATTAACAGATAAACATGTATGGTTCAGCAATGGCCTTTAACAACAGAGAAACTATAGGTCTTAGAACAAACACTTGGTACAAGAGCAGTTAAATGCTCAGCATATTGAAGAATCAACCAGCCCTTAGAATTCTCCTGTATTTGTTATTAAAAAGAAATCTGGTAAGTGGAGAATGGTAACAGACCTAAGAGCAATTAACAAGATAATTAAGCCAACGGGCTCTCTATAATCTGGAATTCCTTTGCCTACTCTGTTACATAAAAGATAGCTTTTTATGGTTATCGATTCAAAAGACTGTTTCTTCTCAATACCCTTACAAGAAAAAGACAGAGAAAAATTTGCCTTCACAGTGCTTACTTAAAGTAATTCTCAGCTGGTTAAGAGATATCAATGAAGGGTTCTCCCACAGGAAATGTTATATAGCCCAACCCTGTGCCAGTATTTTGTATGGCAGCCACTGAAAGTAATACATAAACAATTTCCTAAATCTATAATTTATCATTACATGGATATTTTACCAGCTGACTTAAATGCAGATATCTTAGAAAGAATGTTTGAAGAAGTAAAGACAATTTTGCCTTGTTGGGGGCTACAAATTGCTCCTGAAAAGATACAAAGAGGAGATTCTATTAATTATTTAGATATAAAATATGTCTACAAAAACTTATACCACAAAAGATGCAAATTAAGAGAGATCAATTATAGACTCTTAATGGCTTTCAGAGATTATTTGTAGACATTTCCTATTTATGCTGTTGGGATAAAAAATGATGAACTGAACAATTTGTTCAAAACCTTGGAGGGTGACAAGGACTTAAATAGTCCAAGAGAATTATCAGCTGAAGCTGAGAAAAAAATTGACTTTGGTAGAAAAGAAAATACAGGATGCATATGTGGATCATTTGGGTCCAAAGTGTAATTGCATTTTTTTTTACCCTCTAAGCATTCTCCTACAGGAATTTTAATGCAGAAGGAGTATATTATATTGGAATGGATATTTCTACCAAACAAACAAAGTAAAAAAATTAAAAAGTTATGTGAAAAAGATCTCTGAGTTGATTTTAAAAAGAAAATTGAGACTTTATCAGTTAATTAGCAAAAATAGACCCAGCAGAAATTGTAGTACTTTTAACTAATGATGAAATTGAGAAATTAGAGACAGAAAGTGAACTTTGGCAAAGAGCTTGCAGTAATTTTTTTGGGACAGATCAATTTATAAAAAGAGCTATCTGGATCCTGCCTCACACTGTATGGGAAACACCAATTTCTGGAGCCCCTGCATTTTATACAGATTCAAACAAACAAGGAAAGACAGGTTACAAATCAGAAAATTTAAGTATTACAAAGTCCTTATAATTCAGTTCAAAAATCAGAATTATATGCTACCCTGATGGTATTAATAGAGTTTTTGGAACCTGTCAACATAGTTACTGACACTCAGTATGCTGAAAGAGTTTTCTTACATACTGAAAGAGCAGAATTTATCCCTGATGAGTCAGAATTAATTTTGCTATTTATTCAGTTATAAGATATAATCAGGAACAGAAATCATCCCTTATATATAACTCATATCCGATCCCATACAGGTTTGCCAGGCCCTCTAGCACAAGGTAGTGATGAGATCAATAAACTATTAATAGGAGATATGCTAGAGGCCTCAAAATTTCATAAAAAAATCATATCTCTAATATGGGTCTAAAAAAGGATTTTTCCATACCCTGGCAACAATCCAAGGAAATTATAAGGAAATGTCCTACTTGTTCTTTTTAAAATCAAACTCCACTACCAGCAGTATGTAACCCAAAGGGTACTCAGAGGAATGAAATCTGGCAGGTGGATGTGTTTCATTTTGTAGAATTTGAAAAATTGAAATATGTATACCACACCATTGATACCTATTCAGGATTTCAGTGGGCAACTACTCTGAGTTTTGAGAAGGCTGATTCTGTAAGTTTATTAGAAGTTATGACCATCATGGGTATACCTATACAAATTAAAACTGGCAATGCTCCAGTATATGTCTCTTGTAAAATGAGACAGTTTTTTTTGCTTATTACAATATAAAGCATATTACAGGCATACCACACAATCCTACAGGCCAAGCAGTCATAGCAAGATCAAATTGAACTCTAAAGGATATGTTAAATAAATGGAAAGAGATAACAAAAGCCCCTAGAACTAGATTGGATTATGCTCTATTAACTTTGAATTTTCTGAATGCTAATGAGAAAGGAGCAACAGTTGCAAAGAGACATTGGATAATAGAAAAAAACTACAGATTTAAATCAGCCTATACACTTTAAAGATGTCATCACTTCAGAATGGAAACTAAGATATGTATTACCTTTGCAACAAGGTTTTGCTTTTGTTTCTACAGGAGAAGAAAAGCTATGGATACCATCAAAATTGATAAAGGTTCGATTTGAACAACAGAGACCTCTTAATTAGAAGAGGTGATAGTTCATCAACCAGTATTGTGGTAATAATTTATCTGTGTTTCCTAATTAAATTTATCTGAGGGTCAGAGGAAAAATGGGGCCGCCAGCCACCTGTAGTAAACAATAGCCATGCAAGTTAGCACACGCCCTTAATCCATTTGGTTCTCTGTGACTCCACGCTCACATGGGGAACTAGCAGTAGGAGGTGGTGGTACACGCCTTTAATCCCAGCATCAACCTTAGAGTTCTGAAGATCCATGCAGACAAGACAAGAAGTGATCTAGCTTGGGAGGAAAAAGCCAGGTTAGACAGGAAGTCTTTCTCTTTGCTCCGCTTCGCTCCTGGGAAGTAGAGGCAGCGTTGGTGAGTGGTGGCTTGCTCCTAATTCCTCTGATCTCTGTCAGATTTTCACCCTTATTTCTTGTTCCACGTGTTTATTAATAA
>LZPO01036719.1:1935-14089 GCA_001675575.1 Neotoma lepida | reverse complement strand
ACATTGGTACATTTGTTATTTTGGTCTGTTGTGTGTTCCATTTCTAGGGTGAATAGGTGTGTGTGTGTGTGTGTGTGTGTGTGTGTGTGTGTGTGTGTTAGTGTTATGTCTCCCTAGGAAAAGTCTGTCACACAACAAGCTCCATTGTTCTCCAGAGAAAGAGCAACCTCTATCACATAGCCATATGTGGGCCACTTCTCTATCACTATCAAGAAGTGTGGGCCACTCATTACTGGGCCCAACTTACCTATCTAGAGAAAACATGAACTCTTTCACATTAAAGAAGTCCCATGTTCACTAAGCTTGCTTCCTTGTGGTGCAAGACCTCTCCTTCCCTTCAAACCCTTAAAAGAAGACATCTTGTTTTGTCTTAGGAGGGGAGAGGGTAGAGGCTAAAACTACATCAGAACCCTGCCATGGTGCCACTGTAAGCATTAATAAACTTCTCACCTGGAGATTATTCACCTCAGCACCTCGCTAAGATCAAACAACTACCTAAAGTGACAAACAATTAAGTCAAACTTGTCATAACCCCAAAGACATAATTTACAAAATCAGGAAAATAAGTCCTAAAATTCACATGGATTCTTAAAGAGCCCTGAACAGCAAAACAATCTTGGAAAAGTTTGAAAGACAGACATTCCCTAATTCCCTATATTAGTTCAGATGTTAGTAATAACAAAACCTTGTTAGTAATAATAATAAAAAAAAACTTGATTTTTGGTGTGAAGACAGATGGAATAAGTCCAGAAGATGATGGAATAGGTCTAAAGAGCCCAGAAACATCTCCTTATACCCACAGTTAAATTATTTTTAACAATTGTGCCAAGGTCATTCATGAGAAAAGAGCAATGCGATCAACAAAATGTTGCTTGGCCAACTGGATATGTACTTGCAAAAGAATGAGGTTGAACTCACAATAAATACAAACCAATGCCAAATTGATTAAGTAGCTAAACAGGACTAGTGAGATGGCTTAGCTGGGAAGGGCACTTGCCAAACAAGGCTGACTGACAGCACTCAATCCCCAGGACCCACATCACGGAACAAGAGAATTGGTACCCACAAGTTGTTCTCTGACCTCCATGTCCGTGACATGGTGTAAATACAGATTTTGTAATCCATGTGAATGTAGTCTGTTTGTTTTAACACAATAGCATCCATAGTGAGAAACAAATTTAATTAAAGTTGCCTTAATAAACCTTCCTGTCCTGTGATGATGCAAAACACTTTTGAAAACAATTTCAGAATTGAAGAAGTTCATGAATATGGTAGAAACATAAGCTGGTATTTGTCTTCATCAGAGACACCCAACCACCGCAGATTAAACAGTTTCCTAGTTTAGTTAAAAGCTGTGATTGCCTGGGTGGCAGCAAGTCCCTCTGTGGGAATTCTTTCACAGTCGATCATAAAGAGTTAACAAGAGTGCTTGACTCAACTTCGTTAATTTGCATTATAGTGGGAAACATTTGGGTTATCCACAACTATGCCTTCAACAGTTCTGGTATAGACTTCCAGTTTTACTGAGCAGAGAAGGGGGCAGATTAGTAAACCTAGAAAGCAAATGGAAGGCAGAAATTAGATGAAAAGATAGAGCTTGGTGAGAGGTGAGCACGGACTACATGACTGGACTGCAAGTGATTCGCATGCTGCTCTTCTGTGACAGACCGGGTGTCAACAGCATGAAGGCAGGTGCAGTGAAAAGCAGCATGGTCTAGCAGTTAATACTTGACTGTTATTACTAAAGCAGCTTTTGTTCAGAACTTTACCCGTGCTCCATCACTAAATTTTAGCTGGAAACTTTAAACTGAATTGAGTCACTAAACCTGAAAATAAGCAAAGCGATCAGGAAGCCGGAAGAAAGGGCGAAATTGTACTGATCCATCATTAGGTAAATTCTCAAGAGAGCAGGATGATGACACCATGGAGACATAAGGAGGGCTGTCTTACTTAGAGGCATAAAAAAATAAGCCTGATAAAGGGGCTTGGATGCAGGCAATTGTTTGTGGACTTGGTCTCAAGATCAAGCAGAACCAGAGAGAATAAGACAGAGAGGTTGTGAAGGGGAGGAAAGGGAAAGGAGGAAGGGAGGGGAAAAGAGAGAGAAGAAGGAGGGGGAAGGAGGGAGGGAGGGAGGCCTTTTGTGGTAACCATAGCTGATGTTTGTAACTGACTGTCCTCCTTGGCCTCCTGGAACAAGCCTACCATATTTTCTACATCACTCTCCCACAGGATGGCCATCAGCTGAGTACGGAGCACACTGAAATAGCTGGTTGAGTGCAGGTAAACGCTCAATAAAAAGACTCTGAAACCCTTCCTCAGGGCAGCAGTGTGAGAACTGTGTTTAACAGGAAACAGCAGTGTCTCTGCAGTCTTCTGACTTGGGGCAGAAGAGGACACAGAGCACCAGACTCTTCTGAACTGTGCCCAGGTTCCCAAAATATTGCTATCCTGGTCCTGTGTCCACATGTTCTACAAGCTCCATCAAACTGTATGACCTGGGGTTCTTTGCTTAAGAGAATTAGTGTGTCTTTTGAAGCTCAGCCCTGATGTTATGAACTGACTTCATTGTCTCTGATATTCCTTTCAAAGGTATATGCTATTTTGGTTTGATAAAATCGCTCAATGTTAAGCTATATCCATTAAGTGACCAAGAATGAGTTGTGAATTCAAATTAAATTCAGATCTGGAGATCAATGCTTTCTACTTCATCTTAATACCATTATCATTCAAATTTTTCATAGGATGTGAACATAGGATTCCACAGGCCAAAGGCATAACCCAAGTTGTGGGGGTGAATAGAAGGAGATATCATCTCATCTGTGTCTATAAAATAGTTAATGAAAGGCAAAATTTTGTTTCACCTTGGAAGCTGTTGAAAACCTGTCCATTGTTAGGGGAGAGCCTTAGCCATGGATAGGACCACAAAGCACTGAGACCACTAGAAGGAAAACAAGAGAAGATATTACAGAGGGAGCTTGCTTTCTTTTAAACTGGATGAACATTTCTCACACTAATTCTGTCATTTGAGCTATTTTCTCCCTCCTGGACTGTGAATTCTATTTTGCTGAAGCTGCACCTTTTTATACTATCACACGATTGCCAATGACTTCATTTCCTTTATAACTTTCCACCAACATCTTAGAACTAACTGAAATTCAAATGATTTCAATTCATCCTGCGGTTGTATTTTCATTGCTCTTGAAAAAAATTTGATCCTGAAATGGCAAATCTGAAAATAGTATAGCACAGTGCTTTGTAGTCGCCCCTGAGCTATCAAGGTGGATACCTTGGAATTACGGGACAGCCATATCCAATCCCATACACAAAATGAGCATCATGGAATTTGACCTTGTGCCACTTGCTACGTTTTATTATCACAGCTCCACTCATTCCTCAAATATCTTGACAAGTTTCCCCTGTCCTTCAGATCATTATGGTCTACCTACAGTACATTTTACTCGAGCTCTGCTTGGAAGCTATTACTGTGTTCTTCTTAAGATACCAATGCCCCTAACCAGCGCTGACCTCCAGTTGACAATTCAATCTCTGTAGTTTCTCACCCATACCTAGTTTATAGCTATCCCTGTCCTGGCAAACCATAACAAGGAGACTTTCCACCACCTCAATGGGAGAAAAGTTCATTCAGGTGTATATTTACATAAACATGTGGACAGTTATCATTTTCAGGTCTTTCAAGCAGATGCTTTCCCTATGAGAGCCAAGGATCATCTTTTCCAGTTGTCTTTTAACATCTCTGTCTCTGCCCATTTACTAGGGTCAAGGATAAAACAGGAGTGTCTGTGGAGCCAGCAGACATTAGTGTTGCCTGTAAAGAGTGAGGGAAGCTTGACGGCACCAAATGATGACCAGAAAACAGTTCAGGAAAGTACGTGTAATAACATATGGCATTGCTGTGTGCTAAGGAAGACTAGAACATCTGTAGTGTGTAAGAAGGGCTGGAGTCATAGCTGTTCTCTTGTTTGAGGATCCTATGGTAAGGAAAGCCACCAGCTAGATCGAGATATTTCAAGTGGAGTAAAAGCTACATTGATGTCACAAGAATGGAGATGAACCTGTCTTAGACACTCTGCATTCCTATAAAAATCAAGATTGTAAGATACCACTCCTTCTCAGCCACTTATGTGTCTTCACCTAGAATGACATGCATCACCTGTGTGGCTCTTTTCCTTTGGTAGGACAGATGCAGATGAGCTCCTAATGGGTTCAGGCCAGAAACAATTGCCTTTATTGTGTATTATACTGTCTAATTGAACATGGCAAGGTCAGCTGAGTTCTCTTGTATAAAGTCAGAGAAGTGCTTGCATACTTATTTGAATTTAGTCTCCTGGGTCTACCAATCAAATAAGTGTCCACAACTAGTACTTCATCTATAGTGTGTTGTATTTTAACTGCATTTGTCACGGGTTAAAGCCTGACAGGCAAGAAGATGGATAAATCAGCATGTATAAATAAAACGGAAGGCCAAAACATATGAATAGGCGATCTTGGACTCTCACAGATGGTTGGGTAAGGCTCTCAACACCACTGTTACTGCACTGAGCTCATCTGGATGTGTGCACAGGTCTCAAGCATTACTTCCTCACTATGAACAAGAAGTGCAAGCTACCAAGCATCTTCACTACTACTCCCTTAGTCCTCAGCTAACTGGCTATAGACACAGTACCCTCTTTACTAGCCAACAATTGTCACACACATGTAATCACAAAGAAGAAATATAAGCCAAGTTATGCCTTCCAGACTCTCCTTTAATCAGAATGTAGATCAATGTACAGACAATTATACCCTTGCCACTTTAGCAATTTGGACTTGTGTCATTTTCTCTAGAATTGTATGTGATACAATATGGCATTATGTTTTTTAAAAAAAATAAAATTGCAACAAATGTATGATTCAGGGTTTTTGGATGAACTTTTGAGTCATTCCATAAAAGACATCTTTAGATTCTGATAAACATTGTGGGGTTTTCAACAAAAGGAATTTTCCAAAATGCAGGTAGCAGAGTCATAATGTGCAGCCTCTCATCTTCTGGAGTCCCTCATATTCTAGTTCATTGCTCACTGATCCTTGCAGCACCTACTGTTTTACCATTCAGTGACACCATTTTATTCATGTAAAAGAGAAACAGAGCAATCTCTCTCTGCCTCTTGTCTTTGAATACTCCGTTCTCTTCCCAATCTCTAGGTACTAAACAGGTGTTTTTGAGCCAGCCCTCCTATACATATTTTCCCCTTTTAGCTTCACAGTTCTCAAGGTTAGATGGGATCCTTGTTTTGGTTTTGTTTATTTCAAGAAACATAGTAACTTTTTAATCTCTAAGGACTGCTATTTGGTTGTATCACTTTCACAGACCATGTGGGGACCAACCTAGGTGTGGACTTCTGAGGTCAAATCACAGACTATTTATTGGATAGAGGACCCAGAAACAGGTGTTTCAAACCTGAATCACACATGCAGATGTGAGAAATCCTGGGTGCTCCTGCCACCATGGTTTCTGCAGTGCCTCAGTCATCTTGAAAAACTGTATCCCAGAAGAAACTCTTCTTTCCTTAACTTGCTTCATGTCGGACATTTGATCACAACAATGAGGAGAACAACTAATACAATGACCGTGCGTTCAAAACTTCCCTGCACATTCTAAAATCCCCTCTCTAATTCTACAAGCTCAAAAGTTATTATGAAGTCCTCAATTTTTTCATTAACATCTCAATGATTTCCCAAGCATTATATTAAAGCACAGATTCAAAGAAGGATGGAGAATTCCCTCCCAAGAATGTTTGGGCACATTATTTCTTTCACAACATCTTTGAATCAAAGTAAATGGTATAAAAATAACTGGGCTTGGCACACAGTCAAGAATAAAATATTTCACTATGAGACATAGTCTCCATAGCATAGATAATTCATTGTTGTGGTACGTCTTTTTTGGTGATAGGAAGTTCAAAGCCAGATCCTCACAAGTTGTAAGTAGGTGTTCTACAACTGAGTCACATCTCCAGCCAGTATGCAATAAATATTCTTTAATAATTCATTTCTGTGTCCATACTATAATCTAGATCTGTTAATCTATGGCAGGCATAATGAAGTCATTATTTGTAAACATTTGCATCAAACACTTCCATTCACAACAATTCTTCGTTTTATATGTATTTATTTTACAATGTTGATGTGTGGATTTAAGAATCATGCTGTACAATTCAGTCATAATATTTTGAACACTGTTTCCCCCAGCTTTACTGAAATAAACAAATTTTCATGTTTTAAAGTATACAATGTGCTATTTTCTTTATATATATTGTGAAATAACTACCAGCATCTAGCTCATTCAAATTTCCATAACCTCATATACTTATATTTCTTTGCGGTGAGAACATTCACAGCCTAATCTCGCAACAAATTCTAAGTATTTAAGAGTATCAGAATCTATGAGTACATTCTGGGCATTAGACATCCAGAATATTTTCATTTTACATAACTAAAAGATTTACCATGTAAGAAACATTTCCCATTCTCCCACCCATTGCCTGGCATCCACCCTCTGTTCCTGTGGCTTTGACTTTATTATAGAGTTCATGGTAAGCGACAAAATGCAGTATTTGTTGTTCTGTACCTGGTTTGTTTCATTTAGCAGAACATTCTCCATGTTGACCCTTATTGGAATAATATCAGAATTCCCTTCTTTATTAAGGCCAAGCAACACTGAGTGTGTGAGGCACAAATGCATATGCAGATAACTGCACATTTTTTGTGCCTGTTTCCCCATCAGTTGACACTTAGGTGGATTCCAAAGCTTGGCTATTGAAAATAATACTGCAGTGAATGCTGAAAATAATGCTGCAAGGAGCAAAGGCTTTACTTTACGTGCATTAATTCTCTACATGCCTGTAGTTTGACCTTAGTTGTTTGGTTTAAGAATTTCTTGTAAAGGGTATATAAACGGATTTCACATTCTTAATTTAGTCTGTAGTACATAAATATTGAGTCTAGCATATTTAATGGGATGAGACAGTGGTCTCTTTCAGCTTTACTCTGTAGTCTTTTTGTTCCTTTCCTCAGTACTTTTTGGTGTTATAATTTACTATCCATTATTTATTTTTCCAATCCGGTAATATTTGATATTCCTTTATTCTCACAGTCAAACAATTGCTTCTACAGAAAAAAAAAAATAACAACAAACAGATGGTTCTCAAACTCAGTAAGGTCCACAGGACAGTTTCTGTTTCCTTTGTTCTTTCTTCCTTCTGAATGGTTTTACTTTACCCTCCCTCTTCTGATATTCTGGTGGCTTCTAGATTTGCCTGATGTGACTCAGTAACAGTCAATAGCATTTACAGTTTTAGTTTGTCTTTATTGGTCATTCATTTTCTTTCAAATGACCTATGAGCTATTTACATTAAAATGTGTTATAATTCATTATTTACTATTGCTTCCTGAATGCATTTTTCCCATCTTGCTCAGTGGTTTCAGGATTATCATCAAATATTTTTCTCAGACATAGGAAATATATGGTGTTAGTGGGTATGAATGAATTCTGATATAATATCTTCCTGTTTTGTTATGAGATAAAAAGCAAAGAATACCTGTGTGACAGCCAGGAGGAAATATTGTTTCTTCTAAAATCATGCTCCCTGTCTGTCTTTCCTTTGTGTTTCTTGGGTTTTCTAGTCAAAGTCAAAGTCCTCTGCTTCCGGGTTTTGAGGAATGTGATTAAAACACATGTAAATAAGTATTATGTCATTAATCAGTCCATGCTTGAATGGAATGAGTTCTTTTAGTCCTCAAACAAAGTTCTAGTCTCGATTTCATGGAAATTATCTTCTATTAAAATATCTAAGTATTGCTTTCCCTGCATATCAGCTGTACACACCCATTTCCTCATAATTAGGACTTGTACTACTTAATAGTTAATTCATAAATTTCATGTATATTATGTATTACTATTAGAATAGCATATTCTATCTGCTCATTAAATTCATATAATTCATATAAATAAGTGCATACATCTTCCAATTCTTTTATTTTCCTCCTTGTATTTTATGTCTATTCTTAAAAAAAAAATCGTAGAAGGAATCTTGTGATGTGATATGGAGGATCAACAACCATTTTCTTTATTCATTCACTCAGGAGTTTAGATAGAAAACCATGACTTTAGGCTCCAGAGAACGTCTTTGTTACTTTTGAATATTCTTGAAAAGAACAGAGCTGAGATGGTTGACAATTAAGTAGTCATCCATCTCCTCTGGTAGCAATGATTCACAGGAGTTTCCTATTGGTTTGAAGGGTAGGACATATGGCAGCATGGAGGAACATGCTAACCGCCTTCCAAGAAATTATTTGTACCACATAAGGAATTCGTTAGGATCCCTTGCAGTGGTCAAGACAAGGCCAAGTGCTTTCTGGGAAGCAATAGGAGCACTGATGTATGGACTGAGATAGTTCTGCTTTCAGCACCTGGATGCTCCAGGCAATGTCAATCTCAGCCTTGCAGTGAAGAAGGACATTCTTAGAGCTGCATCCTGGGCAGTTGCTTGTTGCCACATTNTCCTTTCCTTTGATTCCTCCTTTCAGAGTTGTGAAGCCTTTATTGTGATCTGAAGTCTTGCCCTTTCTCTCACTGCTTTCTCTCCCTCTTACCCTCCCTCTCAGCATGTCTATCTCTGAAGACCAGAACCTAGAGAGTTGGTAATGGTAGAAGTTTGAGAATGTAGAAGGTAAGATAGAGCTTTGAAAAATAGATCACAGTTTGGGTTCTTTTGGCTTTATATTTTTTGCTAGATTGGTAAACACAACCTTGTCCTTAGTGGAATATAGAACATGGATAGTCCTTGGTATGAGAATGAAGCTGTATCACCAAGGATTTTACTCTCATCACTCAGTAAATATCATTGTTGAGAGAATGCTGGTTCTGTGGCTGCTGGTATGATTCTAGATTTTGCATTTGTGTGCATTGTTCTCCATATCTTTAGAATTGTATACATATACTTGAAAAATAACATGATATACTCAACAGATGATTAGTAAGAACATAATGGGGGTTGACGAATGATTAAAGTCTCATTGAGGTAGCAGGAAGATGCTTCTTATAACATCCTCCCACAGTGTGTAGGGGGTGGCAGTGATCACCATAGAGAAACAAGTTGGGGATCTGGTAGTTGTTGAACCTCTAAGAAGAATGGATCTCTAAGGCAAATCAATTACATTAAATTTAGGGCCCTAGCTAGGAAAAGATTGAAACTTGCCACACAGAATAGGCATATCTGAGTAAATGTTCCTAAAAATGGTGCTTCTGTAGACTTCCACAAGCCCTCAGAGCTAGTGCACCCTCAGTTTGGAGCTGGGCCTCACCCCAAGTGTGGATGAGTACCCAGTGCTCATCTCCGTGTACAGTGTAGAGGCTGTCATTAGAAGTTTCCCCTAACATAAAATGAGAATTGCTGCATTGTGATGGTTAATCTCTCTCTAGATTTTAGCTTGACTCCACCCAGCACCAACTAAAGGACAAGGATTCATGCATGGGTAAGGGATTAAAGAACTTGAAGTGGGAAGCTCAGTGCTAAATGTGGGCAGATCCTTCCAGTGGTTCCCCAGGTAAAAGGACATCCAAGGCAAAGACTTTGGCTCTTTTGGCCTGCTTGTCTTCACAGGATACCAGTGAGTTCATCTACCCTGTTGCTGCAGCTGCAACTGCTGTCATCATATTTTGCTGACATCAAACCCCAGCTTCTTCAGCCTTCCTATCTGGACTGAACACCATGCCTCAGAAACCCCCCAAAGCCATAAGCACTAGAGGAGACTCCTAAGCACCCAGGCTTGTGGACTAACAGGCACTGATTCCCACCCTCCCCAGTGTTATGACAGCCATTGTTCAACAACCCCAGACCACATTGTGTAAGCCACCTAATAAATCCTCATTTAATATAACTTATTATATTGTTTGTTCCTCTAGAGAGCCCTGACTAACATACCCCTTCAACAAAGCTGGGATACCTGAAGCAGAGGGGAGAGATTAAGCAAAGGGAGTTGTGAAAATTAGCCGACCAAAGACACTCCTGTAGGATTAGGTTCTGAGAATTCTTGATCAAGAAAACCAGATAACAAGACTTAATAAGCACTAGCTGATTGATTGAGGTACTCAGGACTTGACAGCATTTCCTCCGATCCCAGGCGATAGGGCAATCTTAGTGCTAACATGGCACTTAGAAGCCACAGGAAGATGATGACCCATGCTGAGCAAAGCTGGATTTCCTGAGTTGCCATGGTAGATTATGGGCTGCCTCATTATATCCTGCAAAGGATGGATCTCCAAAATGACTGTAGAGTGCTGAAAACTTAGCCAAGCAGAAACCATAATTGTGCTTGCTGTGCTGTAGAGTGTATCTTTGCTAGAACAGACTAATGGGTAAATTATATACAGCCAGTTCATACGGCTGTGCTTTTGTTCTACCAAACCTATGAAAGGATATAAAACACAGCCCTGGGTGAAATGTCATTCGCATGGACTAGGCAGCAACGTGAACTTATAAGATATGGCAACACATTTTCACTGCCAAAAATATAATCAAAAGAGAGCAGAGCCATATGGATATGTGAAGAACTTAGTGATCCATTATACTCTTGTCAACAGAGCTAGGTTGTGTAAACAAAGTGGCACACTGAGGACTTCGAAAGCAAAAGAGGANTGTTTTCAAGATATATGCATGAGCTATTAATAGAATATCCTAGGATTTAGTAGCCAGGTGGTGCTGGATGTCCCCAAACTGAAACACCAATCGCTACAGTATGCATGCGTCCTTACAAAAACGAAGCAAAATATCTTCACATTTTTAGGGCTGTATATTTGTAACTTGACTTTCATCTGAACAATCAAGTGGTACAAAAGGCTGCCAGTTTTAAGTGCAGAAATGCGTTCTTGCAGTATCCAGCCTGTGATGCCAGAAGCTTCAGATCTTCTAATCAATGACTGGGCAGCCAGCTGCAGCCAGTGATGTAGCAGTTGCCCCTAAATGGAAGCATTTCATCATGGAAAGAAGTTTATTAAGACTCAAGAAGTAATCAAAACTCCCAAGTCTTAGGAAGTTCCTAAAACAAGAATCACTTGGTCCATCTCCAAGGTTACATAAGCAGTAACATTTGCTGTGGGAAGAGATTCTGATCACTAGAGCTGCCTGCAGGCTGTGTGANAAACTCCAGGACTGCAGATTCCCTGAGTTGTGACCCATGCTGTCTTTTGCTTTTCATCAATACAGCTGCAGTTTGAATCATCTATTCTGTGTCTAACTCCTTACCCATGTTCCTGCCACAGTAAAACCGTTGCTTTATTCAGCTAGACTTGGGTGAAACTGTTTCTTTGGTATGTTATTGGTGCTCTATGGAGAGTGAATAAATTCATGTCTTCTAGGGAAAGTCAGAAAATGCAATGGTGGGAACTATTTCATTGTAGAGTTTTTGGAGAGTGTCTGGGGCTCTAAAATTAGCTCATGTTATCTTCAGTTGGTAATTAGATGCCTTCAAAAATTAGCTCCTGGCCTAGAACAGGAGGCTGGTGAGAATGGAATGTTGATCACAGTCGGAAAAGTCATGATGTCACATAGATGGGAACTTACAGGCCTTCCAGGCACCCACACCATAAATGAGAGGAATGAAATCAAGACAAACACACATGAAGCTTCTCTTCTGACTGGGGTCGGAGACAGCCTGAGCAGTGATATGTATATCAACCAAGCATATCACTCTATGGGGGTCCCCATCCGACTGTTAACCCCCAGATAAGCTGTGGACTTTCCAGGCACTTGTCTCAGCCCAAATCATGGTGCACATAGTGCCCTTTAACCTAACTTGGCAAAACCAAGGTACGTTAACCTATCTCCTTGCAGTATAACACCAACCCACTCTACCTCTTCTAAGGGCCCTTAAAAGAACCCCTTGCCTTCTCTGTGATGTGTGGCTGAAGCTTTACTTCAAACCCTGCAGTGTTTTTGGTGACATTAATAAACATTTTACCCTGAGGGACAATTTGGTTCCATCCCTCTCTCAAACTACATCCCTGTCTACATAAAACCTAGCAAAAGTAACCATTTGTCTTATCAGTGTTGTACCAGGTTGTTTCTAACCAAGAAAGTCATAATTAGTGCTC
>LZPO01036717.1:2767-14111 GCA_001675575.1 Neotoma lepida | reverse complement strand
AAGCTAAAGGCCAGAGCAGAATTGCTAAACTAATGTTTAATCTCGATCAAGATTTCTGTTAAGATACGCAGCCTAGCCACTGCTCCATTATAAACGGAGGTTCCGGATAAAGAGATAACTGCTTAAGGGCAATTACAGGAGTCCTGGGGAAAGCCACTAAGACCTTATGTAAACTCCCCAAAGTTCTTTGAAAAGAATTTCAATTACTTGACCACAGGATGTTGCAGGATGTCACTAAACATCCAGGTTAATGGTTATTTGGCTCTGGAATGTCTCAACCCCAATAATTCTGTGATCTTTGCCTTTAAAAACTGTGTGTGATTTCAATTCGGGGCTCCTCTTGCTCTGTGGAATCAAGAGGGCCCTATTGTACAACCGTTTACTCAAAATATATCCTCTTGCAGATTGCATCAACTGGACTGGAGTCTGGGTTTCTGGGGGCTCCTCTTCCTGGGAAGGTAGTACCCTGAATTTGGGGGTCTATCAAACTGAGCCATGGGAAGTTCGCAGAAATCACCCTTAGAGGTCCTGAGGTTTGGACTTGGGTCTCTAGGAGCTGGATACTGTGGTGTGCAGAAGACACAGATACAAATACTTGTGAGAGCAGTTAATAGACATGGGTACTTCTAATTCACTTTTTACACTTTTGTGACTTCGTGATGGTATAGCAGAGGAGTTTCTGTAGACAAAATCCAGTCTTCAGGGTATTTTCTGGCCTTGGTCTTAGCCATCAGCATATNGAGGTAGATTTATGGGCTATTAGGCTGGTCTTGGAACACCAATGGTGAATGCTTTCCTCTTGCTTTGTACCTTTATGTCACCTGATTTCAGAAAGAAGACTGGCTGACTAAGGAAATCTTAGTATGACATGATGCATTCATCAACCAGGGACCGCTTATTGTTTGTAATATGTTGGCTGCTTCTTAGTTTTGATATCATTGATTAATTGCCCAACAAAGAAGCACATATCAAAGGTTTTCAAAGATAGAATTTGAGAATACTGAATGATATCCCTGAAAACATGTCAGCTACTAATGGGATTTAGGGGAAAATAAAGCAGAAAACAGAACAAAAGTTCTGGATTCCAGAATTTGCTTATCTCAATGTCACTTTGGGTTTTAGGACAAATTTNCCAACATCTTTCATCTGTTTTCTTAAATACAACCAAATGTGTTTTTCTCAAATGTAATCATAATGATCTACATGAGACCTTCTCTAGCTTTTCTTTAATACTAAAATCCTCATATGTGTGTAATTTTANTTTAGTCATTCATGCTTTATAAAATTTGTTTCATGACCNCAAGCAGACTTCCAGATGCCTTTGAAATAAAGCTACAGGAATTTCAAATTTAGAGAAAGTAATTTATATAGTTACATTTAACCAGCTTATTTAAATCAGAGATAGGTCCCTTCTGAGTGTTACATTGCCTTTGTGATAATTTATTTGGAATATCATAGGTGAATAGCAGGTCATCTGAATGTAAGAAAAAATTAATGATAACATGTTATCAATGCAATGTGCCTACTGAGCTATTGGCTCTTGGAGTCCATTATGCTTGAAGACATAAGATAATTAGCACTGGGAATTAAGCAGACTGTCTGTTTTCTAACGATGTCAGAAGACCAAGAAAAAAAAGCAGTTTCTCCTCTGTTCTGTAGTTCTACTTTCAAGGTCAAGGACTTGTTAGAGCCATATAATCCTCTTCCTAGGATGGCCCTGATTCCACACCTAAAATTCAGCCATTCTTTATGGAAGGTGTTGATTGGCATATCTTTTTTGAACTACAAAGAAACTTCAGCACTGAGCCTACTGTTCATAAAAGTGTTATATTGGTGATATTATCAATACACAGTATAATTATTTTGTGCAAGACTTGCTTTTATTTTCTAACACCATATGGTAGCAAAGATGTGGGACTAAAGCTTATTGTTATGAACTAACTTCATGCACTGGAAGCTACTTNTGTTTACTAAATGTCCTGACCATCACATTTGTGTGCACCAGTTTAAGAGACTGGCAAAGTAAAGTTCATTATCTGGAGAATTTGGAGTTGTATGGAATAGGTTGAGATTATGATGAAAGGAAAAAAGGACAAACATTTATTTGGAGAGATNAGTAAGATATACTGCAGTCAGTGGTATCAAAAATCAAAAGAAAAATAAAACTCCAGGTATATGTGTGACTATCTTTCTACTGCTTGTCAGTTTTTCACTCATAAAGAATAGTAAAGAACTGAATTAAATGTTACAATAGGCTTGGCCAGGTAGAAGTCGGAAGAGACATTTGTGCTCCTGCAAGTTATTTGAACAATACACTCTACACACACACACACACACACACACACACACACAAGCACATGCTTCTTTTTCTAGGTTGAGGGAAAAAGTGGTGAATAAAATAGACAAAAATTGACTGCAGTTGTTGATGAATACTGCAGGGAAAAATAAACTAAACAGGTTAAGGAGAGTTTGGGGAGAGATGAGATGCTGAGATGCAAACAAATTTCAGTAGTGTAGCTGGGGAAGATGTATGTGCTGACAGTTGAAGGTGACAGAATGAACCCTGTGAAGGAGAGGCAGGAATAGGAAATAGTAAGTATGTAGCTAGGACACATACCAGGAATGCTAAAAACAATAAAATGTCTTGTGTATGTGGGGGTTAGAGGAAGGCTCATAAAAGCTTAAATGTGAACATGGGAAAAATTCCATTGCCTCTCTTGGTCATTAAAAAATATCTAATTGTCACTAGTGTTTACTACTCTAAATGGTGGGGGGACCTGGGAGAATGGAGCTGATAAATGATGTGGACTAAAATCTCATGCAATAACTAACTTTATTCAGAACATCAGGCAATTTATACTCTAAGGCTTAAGAGTCACATGAGTGAAGTATACAATCACAAGGGCAAGCTACACATGTGGCAAGCAATCTGCACATAGCAAAAACACGTTTTTCCAAAGAGGCATCTAAACAAATAACAATAGCCTGTTGTAACGAATAATCTGAAGTAAACTCACTTCTCTTTGCTATACCTAGGAGGATCATTAAAACATCTCCCAAGAACAATTCTATGTTTTTGAAGAAACTGAGCTCACAAGACTCTTGTCTTGGTTTCTTGGAGAGTTCTCACAAGCACTCAGAAATCTCNCAAGACTCCTTTCTTGGACCACATTCTCACAACTAGAATATTTTGAGCAAAAGAGTGAGATACTTTTACTCTTATTGAACAAAACAGTTCCAATTGTTGAGTCATGAAAAGGTGGAAGGAGAGCCAGAGAAGAACCAGGGAGCTCATTTTGGAAGCTTGCTATTGTTCAAGTGGAAAATCATAATAATTCAGTCCAAGCTAGTTTCAATGCAGTTAAGTGTGCAATGTTGCACACTGGTCAGACTTCTGATATAGTGAGAAATAAGGACTGTCACATTGTTTANTAGGTCAGATGTGGGGTGTGCAAAAATAAAGAAGTTGGGGAAGATTCTAAGGGCTGTGGCCTGAGCATCTCTAAGCCTGAAGTTGCTCTGAATATATGGGAAGGAGACTCCAGGAGACAGATTTTTTTTGGGGGGAGGGACTTAAGTGTTTTATTTTCAACATGTTAGACCTGAGATGTCTGTAAGATACTCAGTTTATCACCCTGAGAGATAAGAAGCATTGAAGTACCCTCATTTAAAAGTAAGACCCTCACTCAAAAATAATTTTAAACTACCAGCCTGTGCTTGAACTAAAAGAAATAGGCCTGAGTCCCGAGCCTCCTCGAAATACTGACAAGAGGCTCCAGGAATTGAAACAGTACAAAAGTCACAAAGTCAGGATGCCCGGAGGGCTATCTGAAAGCAACTGATTAACCACTGAAAGTCCCAGCTCCGGAGATAGCTGATAGGACAAACAACAGGTTAACCTGAAGAGTAAGCAGAGATAAGCCGATCAAATGAAGGATCAGGAACTATAGAAATTCCTAAGAGTAAGCTAGTAAAAAAATAAGCCCGTACTAACCCCCCTCCCCTTTGAGAAATCTTGTGACTTATGCCTTTAAAAAGCTAAGCTCACAGAGCAGGGGCAGATTTCTTCTCTGTCTTGCCTCAGGGCACTGCAGACGAAGTCTCCCTGCCTGGCTTGTATTTCGAGAGAATAAACCTTGCTGTTGCATTCTGGATGTCCTTAGTCTCCGGTGGTCTTTTTGGGGGTCCAAATCTGAGTACAACAAGCATAAAACTAGAAGACTGAAAATGTTTAGATCATTAGCACTAGGTGATAGTATCCATGGAAGTATATATGATCATCTTAAGTGAGAACAGGGAAAGGAGGAAGCTGTGAAGTAGAGCCTTGAAGTTCCAAAGAAGTGACAGGTCAGGCAAACAAGTGGAGAAAGCAGGAATGAGTAGACTACACACCATGCTTTAAGGACGAAGGAACAGTGAATTCCACAATAGCATTGTTGTCTGCTAAGGTGACTATTATCTAATGTTTATATAAATCAAATCAGCACATTCTACATCTTATTCATATTTGCCAATCAAAAAAGTAATAAAAAATAGTTCAAGTAATTCTACTAAGAACATTCTTTGGGAACTAAAATTGTCATATGGCATCTGGTTTGAATATATGAAAACCAAGGCTCTTTAGTCTACAAACTGGGTCATGAAATAGGGTTTTCTATATTGATAACATCTCTGCATTGAGGGAACAATGAGGTCAGACCACCTGGGCATCCAACATATGTATCATTTTAGAACCTTTCAGTGGTGCCTTTCTTTCCATGGAAAACAGAATTCTATGACTTTTATGGCAGGTCACCTATATAGGTCCTGTGTGTGCCCTCAGCAGAGAACTCTAACAATTACAGTTTTCTGAGCACCTGGGGTGTGGAGCTGACAGNCTGACAGCTATAGAGAAGTGATAAGAAGCTCTGCAATATCACATTTTTTTTCTACACACTACCTAAGGGCTGAACATATGTCTCTCTATTAGTGAAAATGCATTCATTTCCACCATGAAACGTGAGAATCAAGCATTCATCAGTGAAGATTATAAAATAGCATTTCAGTAATCTTGCCATGAATTGGCGTATAAACCAGGCAAGAACAAATGAGAAAAGATCTTATCTTTATCTAATATTTTATGAAGAAAAGATTTGGTTCAAGGTAACTTTTTTACATTAGATTCCTGGATACTCATCCCCTAGATTTCACTAATAAGTTTTTGTAATAATAGGTATCCATTTATCACCTCAACATTTTATACATCTCAAAGTAAATTATCAGTGTTAGTTTACTCTTAATTAATTTTTAAACAGCTCTGTATTTGTTTATAATTTTTCTTCTTATTTTATGCAGTGAGATACACAAATCACATACTAGTCTATCCCTAGCAACCAGAAAATGTTCTCATATTGTCCAGGGCACCACACATATTTGATGAATATATGGTTGAATGTATGGAAACACACAGTATATTAAGTTTATCTTGAATTTTTGATATTCTTTGACAAACTCAGAGTTACTTAAGATTAAATAGGAGAGGCCAGACAAAAACAAGTAGCTTAGTGTCAAGCCCTCATGCTGTGATTATTTGGGGGAACCTTCCAAATGTTGCTCCATTTTATAGATGTCTTTGCCAATGGCTCAGAAAAGCAATACTTTGGCAGTTTCCAGGTATCATCCTTTGTCAGTTGGATTTGCTCAGCATCCCATGGGTCCCTGCTTAGCAGTTCATCTCACTTTTATTGGCAGTAGCTTCCTGGAATATTTTGTTTTGATAATGGTGACAGTTCCAAGAAAGCAGTAGTAAAAACATGTTGTGAACCTGCTGTCCATCCAATATTGTGTCTGGCTACCTGAGATGGGTGCAGTTCAGTTCTTGTGGAGGGAACACCCCCACATTAACATTTTTTTTTTACCATTTTGCTGTCATGAAAGTTCTTAAGTCTCCCCAGAGTGATTGCTGATAGTGGAAACAGTGATTATAAGTATAGTGTATGAATCTTCCTTATCTGTGTCTTCTGCTTTATTCTGGCACAGCACCATCTCCCATGCTCAGTGAAGGAGCTCTTTACAGAATGTAATGCATGGAATCCATCCAATACCCCTTTCGCATGCTTCTACAATCTGTTGTTTCCTCCCCCACATGCCTCCACCTACACAGCTTTGGGAATGGAGTTTTAGCAACAGTATTTAATAGAGTAGTCTTTTTCCTCCAACTCCTTACTTAGTAAGGGAAAAATGAAGTTAAAACTCTGTTGTTAGCTTTAGTTTATTTAAGCATATGCATGTACATTTTAAAAAGTTATCTATCACATACAATGTGCTTGTTTTAACCTCCATTACTNCCCCAATTTTCCTGTTTATAGAATCACCTGGAAAATTTGATATCTTTAATTCAAAAGCTAAAACAAACAAATGCAACAATAATAACAAAAATGCAAAAAATAACAAATACAACAATGAAAAGGAAAAAAAATGCTCATAACAAAGAAACTGAGGCTCATTCCCCAAGGCTCATTCATTAGTTTTTCTGATATTTAAAAATAAAAACATTNATTTTATTGATAGAAGTGAAACTAGAGAATCGTCTTGAACTCATTGACAGAGGGCTTTCTGAACAGGACNTGGATAGCACAGACTTTAAGTCCAATAATTAATAAATTGGACCTCATGAAGCTTCTGTATGGCGAAGGACATCATCATTTGGACACAGCAGCAACGTACAGAGTGGGAAAAGATATTTACATCTGACAAAGGGTTAGTATCTAGAATATATAAATAACTAAAAATAACAAACAACAAGCATACAAACAATACAATTGAAAATAGGTTATGAAACACAGTTCTCAAAATATGAAACACAAATGGCTGAGAAACAATGTTCAATATCCTGCTCAATCAAGGAAATGAAAAGTAAAACTGCTTTGTTATTTCATCTTCTTCCAGTTACAATGGCCAAGATTAATAAAACAAATGGCAATTCATGCTGATGAAGATGTAGAGTAAGGGTAGCACTTTTTCATTGTTGGTGGGAGTNCAAACTTTGAAAAGCCACTATGGAAATCAGTGTTGTGATTCCTCAGGAAGCTGGGACTAGATCTACCCCAAGATCCAGCTATATCACTGTTGAACATATACCCAAATTATTCTAAANCCTACTCCAGAGACACTTCTGCACTCATGTTCATAACTGCTATATTCATAGTATCCAGAACTTGGAAACAACTTAGATTGATGTTCACCAACAGATGAATGGCTAATGAAAAACCAGTACATTCACAATAGAATACTATTCAGCTATTAAGAGAAAATAAATTATGAAATTTTCAAGTTAATGGATTCAGCTTGAAATAATCATCCTGATTGAAATAACCCANACCCAAAAGACAAATATTTCATGTTTTTCTCTTATATGTGGATGTTAACTTTTAAGCTTTAGATATTTATGTTTCATTCTAAATAACCACAGAAGTTAAGCATCTAGTAAGGGACCAGATGGGGAAGATGGGGCCTTCTAAGGAAGGAGAAATATAGTGTTGTAAAGAGATAAAGGCGAAAGTATAATAGCAGCATTAAATAGGGAGTAGAATGGTAGGATAAATGAGGGAATATGGGGAGGGACAACTAATAATAAAAGCCTTTTGAAAAAGCCATATTGAAATCTATGACTATACAGGGTCCCTGACCCTGATGATAAACATATGAAAGAGTTTTAAATGGAATTACCATGCAAGGGGGGAGAAAATGTCCCATCTAGGCATCTTATGTCACCTAATAAAACTTCCAGTATCAGAAATGGATTATACCCTATTGAGTCATTGGATAAAAGGGTCTCATAAGCCAATCTCCCATCACAGGTTATTCCCAAGGCTATTGGTTACTCTTGATAACCTATGATAGGGCCCTATTGGTGAAGATATCACTTACTTATGTCAATGGACATGGAAAAATTGAGCTGGTGCCCAATTAGAAGCTTCCCCCTGCTGAAAAGCATTTATGGTGCTGGAAGATACTTGATACACTAGTAGAGAAGCAATATCTCCCAGATACAAACCCCACAGCCTAAGGTAGCAATCTGCCTGCAAGATATACTGATACAATAGTGGCCCAAATAGCTGGGAGTAACCAATCACCTTTCAATTGTATTTAAGGACCACTTGAAGAGCTAGAACTGATACCTGATACTGTTAAGGTGGACAAAAACTGATAAGTCATGGGCTAGGGTAAATTCTATACCTATTATTTTGCTAAAGGAATATAGCAATATAATGACTCCTAATGACATATTGCTATACCCATAGATCAGAGTACCATTCAACCTTAATCAGAGAAGCTTCTTCCAGTAGATTGTAACAGAAGAGGCTCACAACTGTACAATGTACAGAAAGTGAGAAACTTTACAGCAATAAGCACTAAGTGGGATATCTCCATCAAAGCTCTTCCCCAGAGGCTCAGAAAATCATATGGAAGAGAAGGTAGAACAATTGTGAGACAGAGGAGGTAAATGACTTCAAGGAAAGAGCATCATCTAGACATAATCAGAATGAAACATACCTGAATTCATCATGACTGTGACAGCATGCACAAGATCTTACAGTTGTAAACCAGAAAACAAACAACCACACAAACAAACAAACAAACAAAAAACCCATAGCTTTGAGAAGGGGATGTGGATNCAAAATCCTACACTTAATCAAGAAGTTATTTGTAACTGTTACTTTCTGGGAAGAGAAAAATCAGATATCTCTGATGAGGCATCACTGGGAATATGAACTTTACTCTTGGGCAGGCCACATGCCCAAGAATAGCTGGCCAAAACAAAATGGACTCAATGAGGTGTGTGTGTGTGTGTGTGTGTGTGTGTGTGTGTGTGTATGCTTTTTGTTCTGTTTTGGTACTTTTTGTTTTTAGTTTTGATTTTGTTGTTGTCTGTTTTTATTTTTATTTTTTCCTCTATTGGGAAGAGAAAAAAGAGAGAAAGTATGAGAGATCAAGCAAGCATGAAGTCGGCTGTGTAGGTAGGTGGCAAGGACCTGAGAGGAGTTGGAGAAGGATGAAAGATATGATAAAATATATTGCAATACATTTTTAAGAGGAAAAATAAATTCATTAAAACTTTTGTGTGGGAGTTGGGTCAGGAGGATGCACAGTTGTGCCAGGGTTAATGTGTGAAATTAAGAGAACAACTGCTTAGTTGGTCTCTCTTCCTACCAAGTAGGTTCCAGGTATTGAACTAACATTGTAAAGNTTACCAGGAAGTGCCCTTATTAACTAAGACATCTTTATAATAATTTTTTTATTATATTTGATCTTTGACCATATATAACATACTGATTAATGTCATTGTCACCCTCTGTTCTCTTCCTGTCTCCCTCCCACCACTAATAACCCATTCCTCTCTATAAGTCCCTTTGTCACATTCAGTTTTTGTTTTGTGAGCCACTGGGTTTAACCAGGGCCAACTCTGATTTGGGAACTATCCATCAGAGCATGGTGGGCTTATCAGTGGGTACAGAATTGAAAATAATGTCTTCACTTTTCCCATAATCCATCAGTCGCCCATAGTTCAGCAGGTAGGGGAAGGGCTATTTGGGTCCCTCCTAGATCTGTTGTGGTTGACTATTTTTTGTTTCTTTCCTTGTTTTGTTTGTTTCTCTGTGTAGCCTTGGCTGTCCTGGAACTCTCTCTGTAGACCAGGCTTGCCTTGAACTCAGAGATCTGCCTACCCTGTATCCAGAGTGATAGACTAGAAATTACACGTATGTGTACACATGCATATAATGTGCTGTGGGTGTATCTGTGAAGCTAAAATTAGTCAATGCACAGTATTTAATGAGACAATCACAAGAATTGGGATCTTCAAGAGGTCAGAAGGAGGAAAGTCTAAATGAATGCCTTTAGGAAAGAGGCCTATGTGAGGTCGCATGTCCTTCCCTACACATAAGGATGCCATATGCCATGAACCAAGAATAGGCCATCAGACACCAACTCTATCAGATCTGGAACCTGCCAGCTTCCAGAACTAAGAAAAATAAATTTCTGTTGTTTACAAGCTAACCTATTATTTCATTTGGCCATTCAACATTGCTTACGGTTAATAAAAAAGAAACTGTGAATGAGATTAAGTTTTCTAGTCACATCTTCACACATTTAATCTGTTCTAATATGAAAACCTTCCTTGCCTGGTGTCTTCAGTCCCAAATTTTGTTATGTTCCCTCTCTTTCAAGAGGGGAGAAAAAAAAAGGAAAAGGAGCTTACAAAAATGGAGACAAAATGTCATCTCTTGGGAGTAACATTTTCTTCTCATTGTAAATAATGCCTCAGTCAAAACTGATGAAGCTGTGTAGCACTGCTGCTCTGGGGGTGGTGAGGAGAAACAGGGAGGGAGGGATGGAGAGAGAATGTGTGTGTGTGTGTGTGTGTGTGTGTGAGAGAGAGAGAGAGAGAGAGAGAGAGAGAGAGAGAGAGAGAGAGAGAGAGAGAGAGAGAGAGAGAGAGAGAATGTATATGAAGTTTCAGAGGCAGTGGAAAAACTCATTAAAATCTTTCCTAATTTCCCATCTATTTGAAATATTCTTGGCCATCACTGAAGTTGGTTTTCATATGAAAAAATAAGAATAAACCAAAGTTGTAGATATGAGAGAAGTGTGGAAAGTTATTTTAAAATAATGAAAAATTGGGAAGCAAGCCAGAGGAGTCAGCTGTACCCATGCATAATGATCTAGACTCTTTCTTCTAGAAAGTATAGCTTCCAGATTTGATAATGTGGAATGTTAACATATTTATAAAGGAAAGACTTGCTAGGCCCTAGCAATGTCATGCCTATTGTCTCTCAGCAGGATATTCTGACCCACATTTGTTCCATTTATGAGGCATTTCTCCAAGGCCACTGGCTTTTGTGGGTCTTTTGAACTTGNCCATTATGGTCTTAGACTTGTGAATTTCTTTATTTATTCATGTTTACTGGACTGGTATTGAGAGGGCGCAGGACATGCTACTGCAAGTGTAGCTTCTTGGAATTCAAGAAGAAAGTTAAAGCAGGGATGTCTGTCTCACCCCTTTCCTTGTTCTTCTTCCCCAGCACTGGCCATGAGGAAGTATCATTCTTCTCTGATAAAGAATTTCTCTGCAGAAGCCTCCTTCCCAGAAGAGAGACAGGCATGGCATAAGCATCTGAGCGAGACCTTGCTATTTCCTGAAGTTATCATTAGATCTACTCTCCAAACAGACTTCTTGACAGCTTCCCACTAAAAATTGTCTTGCTGCTGGGGATTGGTAGAACGTTCCTTTAATCCCAGCACTTGGGGAGGCAGAAGCAGGTGGATCTCTATGAGCTCAAGGCCAGCCTGGTCTACAGAAAGA
>LZPO01036716.1:0-14126 GCA_001675575.1 Neotoma lepida | reverse complement strand
CGATCCTTGCTAAGACGAGTGTGGTTGCAGCTTTGGCAACAGGCATCCTTTAAGGCCAAGACAATATGGCACCATCGCTGAAGTGACTTTGCAATCCAGAAAAGGTACTGTGCCTTTTCCTTCGGCAGTTGCACAGACAGTGGGCCGATGGCTTCTGGTGTACAATGGAATGTCAGCTGGAACAGTTATTCTTGGAGGAATAACTAGGCTGATGGAATCTGGCCTCTCAATGATAGACTGACAAAGATGAAACCACCCACAAGCTGAGAAAGATGGGAGGCTGAATTCCAAAAAACACCATAAACTTCTAGACACTGGAGGAATTCAAGTTTATCTGGTCCATGGAATACCAAACGTGGGATCGAGCTGTAGACCTTNAATACATCCTGCTTCACAAATGAGTCTGTCAGATACGCTAAGCCTATGGGCTGAAGATGATGCCCCAACATTGCAGAGAAACCTCGGGTGACTGTCCAGGCAGCTGGCTGTTTCTTTCAACTTACATTTTTTTTTGGAAGTCACTTGTTTGCACTTCTGTTTTTACTAGGCAATATTGTTTCCTTCTCAGGTTTCTGAAGGAGTTGAAGATTAGATAGTTATAGTTTTTCTTAAGAAATGATGTATTAATTGCTTGTATATATTGTATATAGTTTATCTTATATTGTAATTTTTTATTTTTTATTTTTTTTTATTTAGACAAAAAGGGGAAATGTGGTGATATTTTATTTGTCTTCCCTAATAAAATTTATCTGAGGGTCAGAGGAAAAACGGGGCTGCCAGCCACTAATAGAAAAACAATAGCCATGCAAGTTAGCACACGCCCTTAATCCATTTGGTTCTCTGTGACTCCAAGGTCACATGGGGAACTAGCAGTAGGAGGTGGTGGCACATGCCTTTAATCCCAGCATCAACCTTAGAGTTCTGAAGATCCATGCAGACAAGACAGGAAGTGATGTAGCTTGGGAGGATGGGAAATTAGTTAACAGATGGACAGGTATAAAAAGCCAGGTTAGACCGGAAGGCTAATATGTTCCCCTGCGTCTGCTTTTCAGATGGCTCCTTCTCCCCGTGGGTTGTGGGCTTCCCCTGGACCCCCTCCTCTGGGCCGCTGCCACACCACGTCAGCCACCTCAACACCCACTTGGGCTTTTGTTGCTGTGACAGTCACACACTCTTAGCTCACAGTTACATGTGAGCAGCTACAGCTGCCCCTGTCTCTTATACACATCTAGATGTGTATAAGAGACAGATCTTAGAGTTCTGAAGATCCATGCAGACAAGACAGGAAGTGATGTAGCTTGGGAGGATG
This sequence comes from Neotoma lepida, assembly GCA_001675575.1. Lineage (NCBI taxonomy): Eukaryota > Metazoa > Chordata > Mammalia > Rodentia > Cricetidae > Neotoma > Neotoma lepida. Next base: position 12,817 of record LZPO01036716.1, on the reverse strand, counting down.
GGAAATTAGTTAACAGATGGACAGGTATAAAAAGCCAGGTTAGACCGGAAGGCTAATATGTTCCCCTGCGTCTGCTTTTCAGATGGCTCCTTCTCCCCGTGGGTTGTGGGCTTCCCCTGGACCCCCTCCTCTGGGCCGCTGCCACACCACGTCAGCCACCTCAACACCCACTTGGGCTTTTGTTGCTGTGACAGTCACACACTCTTAGCTCACAGTTACATGTGAGCAGCTACAGCTGCCCTCAGCCGGGCTGTGTACCGCCTGTGTTCTCCGCCTAGCTGTGCTAAGCAGCAAAAGCCAGCCACACATTCACTGTTATTGTTGGCAGATCTGATAAAACTGGGACTTCTTAAAGGGAAGAATTAGTTTTTAAAAGGGGGTTTTCCTTCTGTTAAAAATGGAAAATACTATGGTGCAGGGAGTTAGCTCTCAGTATAGTTCCACAATGGATGGTTTGAAAATGGACAATTAATTGAAGGCTAATCAGCTTAGCGGGAATTGACATGTCAATTATAATCATTTTGGTAATTCATGTTTTATCCCTAAAAGTTGTTTGATATTGGNGTCAAGTACAAAAAATTGACTGATAAGATAAAATCCTTAGACTAATGAAACCAAGAAAAGTACTCAGAGAGAGGAGTTTAGAGCAGAAATTACCACACCATTGCACTGTGAAACTGAAGAGGAATGGTCCAAGGTTATTAGAAAACCAACCCTAATTTATTTTGTTGCTTTATCTGCCTTTTGACTCAGGGCTTTTTACTTTTTCCTTCTGTATATATTACTTTCACTGCTTCTGATGTTGGCTGGCTTCTTGACCCCAGTCATGTCCCTCAAATCTTCTCTTTTCTCATTTGTGAGCCTAGATTTCTCCTATTTATTTTCTGTGCCTACCAGCCCTATAAATCCTTTCTCTGCCCAGCTATTGGACATTCTCTTTATTAGACCAATCAGGTGCCTTAGGCAGGCAAGGTGAAAAACAATCACACATGCTTACATTGTTAAACACAACATAAAAAAATGTAACACTTTTGCACAGTTAAAGTACTATTCAGCANCATAAACAAATCTAACACATCTTTGCCTAGTTAAATATTCCACAACATCCAGGTTGCCAGAATTCATGAGTTGCCCCATGCCTTGGTGGACTTTTTGATGCTGCTTTGTGTCTCTCTTCTACACCTGAAAGCAGCCCCTTACACATATTCCTGTAAGTGGTCCCAGGAAAACTCACTGGATCACCAATTCAGACTTTATCAGTATGCATACTTGGAGCTGTTTTCATCTCCCTTTCTATGGTGTGTGTGTGTGTGTGTGTATATATATATCCTGTCTCTTATACACATCTAGATGTGTATAAGAGACATTATATATATAATGTCCCCAGGAAATGTCTGTCATACAACATGTGCCCAAGCCTTTAGTTTTTATTTCAAACTTGTTCATAAGCGCTATTAGGTTACTTAAGATGGCCGCAGCTGCCAGCACCCATTGGGCCCCTCTGAAGTGCCTGAGAGACCAACAGAGGTTTTGCAGGAAGACACAGCAGTGGAGGATGAGCCTGGAGAACGCACCATTATCTCTGGAACTGAAAAGAGACAGGTTTTAGGGGAAGATGCTTTTAAAAAGTGGTTTCATGAAATTGGAAAAACGATGGTGCAATGGAGTGGTACATGTGGTGAGAGAAGTCAAAACAGAGATACTGCAGCAGTGACAGGCGTGAGAGAACGGTGGCTGAGGCAACAAAGGAGCATGTTGCTGCCTAGTAGGGCAGGTCTTCTGCCACTGGGAGGCTCAGGTAACCCCTGGGCCAACTTTGCCCTACTACCCCTGCTTGAGGCCTGGCCCATGGCATGGAATCGCCGCCACTGCCTCCGCTGCTGCTTTGCAGCTCACCCTGCTCAGGGGAGGAGAGTGTTGCTAAGGGGCTGTAAGTGGTCTGTGCCTGGAGCACCAGAGGGGCAGCCCAAGGGCAGGGTAGTGTCCAGTGGCCTGGAGCTCTCATAGATCCTGCTCCCTGACTTCCCTGCCTAGCCACATGACCAGCCTGATAGGACATCCAAGATGAGACTCAGTGATAGTCCAGTATTTATAGTGTTTCACAAAACTTAAACCAGATCAATGATTCATTGCCATATGTATTTACATGTAACGCTGTTGGAGAAAAATGTACTGTGTGATACACAGCAGATTGCAACACTACTTTAATAAATGAATGTGTGACAGTGAGATGGGCAAGATGGTGGAATTCCTGTGGTAGAGATGCGAGTGTGGCTGCAGTGGACAAAGGAGCATTTCATTGCCAAGTAGGGCTGGTCCTTGGTCCACCAGCAGTCTCAGGCCACCACTGGACCTGCCTAGCCCTGTCACCACCTTCTAGGATGGTGCCACTGCTTAGCCTAAAGGCCAGGCCCATGGCATGGAGCCCCTGGGGAGAAGGGAGCACAGAGTTGTGGTGCTGCCCAAAGGCTCTAAAACACAATGGTTGTGCCCAGTGTGCTGGCAAGGGCAGATTGTGCTGAGGGCAGGGCGGTGGCGTATAGCTGCCTGGAACCGGTTCTGCCCCAGGACATGCTGCACAACCCCAGGACTGTCTTGACTGTGAGCAACAAGATATCCAAGATGAANAATGGTTCATTTTCTGGATTAAGTCTCCTCACAAGACCTCTGTGGTCCATGCTGCCTCCAGAGACCATGTTGATGTCCATGATCTGTGCTGCTGCCAGAAACCATGTGGAGTCCATGATCCATGCTGGAGCCAGCTGCTGGAAGTCTGTGATCCATGCTGGAGCCAGCTGCTGTGCAAAAAAAAGGAAGCTTCTTTTGCAGTGGTATCAATGATTACAGACTCTTGAGAATGAGACATTGGAGGCTTCTGTGCCAACCTCTACCCCTTGCAAAAAGAAAAAAGAAACAGGAGGCAGTTGAAGAGAGTCCTTTAAAATCATGATAAAGATGNTCTTCACAGTGGTTTCTGATGGGGTGGGGGAGGATGGAGAAGGATTCAGTTTTAAGGGGCTGCCCACTAGGAGGGAGTTTGACCATGCTCTGGTGAGTATATGGGTAACACAAATTAGATTTGGTGTTTTTGTTTTGTTTCCTTTGGGGGGGGGCATTCAAGGGTGGGCCCGGAAGGAATGGGAAGTAAGTGATTATGGTGTATTGTATGAAATTCCCAAATAAAAATATTATGTGAGGGGAGAAAAAGGAAGTTAATATTAGAATGAACTTGTTCATTGTGTTGGATTCATGTCTGTTTGTACCTCAGAAACCCCAAGAAATGCATTGACATTGTCAAACCTTTACCTAGTAATTAAATTATAGCATCTGATAAATTGATCCTCCAGGAAAATCCTTCCATTGTTTTATTAAGTTATNTGATATTCAAAACAATTAAAAATAAAAACAAGTGGCTGAGTGTTAGTCATCTTCCAAAATCCTGTGGAAAACCACACTCCAAAAGGTTAAGGGTCTGCCCAACCATCCCTTCTGCTCCAATTGGCCAAGAAGCCAATATGTTGTCATTTACACTGATTACCCATGTCATGTGGCCTCATCCTTAACTCATTGTGGTCCTCTATGCATTCTGCTAATCTCAGTGCTTGTTGACTAACTTAGCTCTACCATATACCTATGTATATTGTGGTACATGGGAAAGAAATGAATTCTGGCCACAGTGTTTCCAGAATGCTTCCCCAGTGGTTGTTACAGGGCAGGGCAGGAACGGTAGTGCTTCAGATGTGTGTCCTTCCAACCTGCAAGGACATAAGGACAGGCTGGCTTCTACTCCCTTCATATCACACATGTCATGCTACTTGCCACACAAAGTAGGGCATCACTGGGGAGGTGGGCCGTNAGTACAGCCCACATTTCATAGGAAACGTGGAGTGAAAGGAAGTCTTGGCCTGTTATACATACACAGAACCCTCCTCATGCCTGGCCTGTGTACAGTGTTCTGGCCAAAGTCCTGCTTTCTCCATGATTATCAGGAGAGTCCTTCCTTGGAGGAATATTGTAGTGACTTTCCCACTGCTATGACAAAATCATCTGACATAGATGACTTGAGAGGAAGGCTTTATTTTGGTTCATGGTTGCAAAGGGTTTAGTTCACCACAGTGGATTAGTTCAGCTGATATAGGTTAGGAAGCACAAAAAGGGCAATACCCATACTCTCTAGATTTCCTTTTATTCCATTAAGCCTGTAGCCATTAAGATGGTGTACTCATATTCAGGAAGAGTGACCTCCCCCATTAATCCTCTTGAAGTGCTCAGACATAGATATACCTTAATAACATAAGTTGCCTATAATCTAGTTGACAATGATCAACCATCACAAGCCCACCCTTATCAATTGGACACCCAAACATCTTGACTAGGGATATTCTGCCCTAACACCTTGTAGAGGGTTCATGTTCAGTTCTATTGTGAGTGAGTCCCATAGACTTTTGAAAAACTAAACTCTTAAGACTGAGTTCAAAGTCTCCTTGACTGGAGGCAAAGCAGACCTGAGCACTCATGAGGAAAATGAAGTTCTGTGCTCCCAATTCACAACTGGCCTCAGAAGCATTTGCTTTTCAAAATGGAGGGAAGAGGGCATAGGAAACAGGAATGGGGCCAAAGCAAGTCCAAACCCAGCAGGACAAACATTAATCCCATAGTGTTCACGCCTGGTCCTNGAGATGTATGGGTTCCGACATGCGAGCTCCAACAAGTTCAGGCAGCCATCCTTTCCTGCGGGTGTGCCATTAGAGCCCCTCTCGGTGACTCCACTGCTTGGCTGTGTTTCTCAGTGGACATTCCATGTTGCTGCTATCTCCCACATCCTGGTTCTCTATTATAGCTTAGGTCTCACCACCTCCATGCATCACACGTGGAAATCTGACCCTACTATACATTGTCTGGCATCCCAAGCTTTCTTTTGGAGTCTTGGAGTAGAACCTCCATGACTCCACAACTCTGGCAATCTGAATGTCTGCCTTGAATTTGTCTCCTTAAAACTCTGCCTCTCAAATTTAAGGCATGTACTAGAGTGCCATTTATAGTAAAAATGCTGACAAAGAATCTTTCTATATTTTGTGTGGTTCTCAAGAGTCCTCATTCCCACCTGAAACCCCACAGATACAGTTAACTGTCTAAATTTCCATCAGCATTGAAGAGTTCCCAAGCTCCTGCAGCAATTACCCACTCAATGTCCTTTCCTTCATTGTAGGGATTCTCTAGCCCACATCTCCAAAGTCTTCAAACTTCCTCCTGCAATCTAGTTTCAGAAGGCTAAGAACCACACGNTCAGATTTAGTTACAGCAATGACTCCACTTCTGATACCAATTTTCTGTGACAGATTTGTGACAAACAGCTTAGGGGCAGGTTTTATTTTGGCTTAAAGTTTGAAGGTCCTGCTCATTATGGTGGAGGGAAGCAAGTGAAACCACTCAGTCAGTTCACAGGATAGGCCAAGGAAGCAGAGAAGGGGAAGTAGCCACTCTGGCTTGCTCCTTTTCCTCCATAATCCACCCGAGTGTCCAGTCCACACAACAGTGACACTCACATTCAGGGTAGGTCTCTTCCCATCACTTAATCCTCAGGAAATGCACTCCCAGGTACTCTCAAAGGGTGTTTCAGTGTAAGTGGCTCTAATCCAGTCAAACTGAAAGTGAAGATTAACCACCATAACTGCTCCTAATCCAGTTACCTTAGAATCTGTGATCTTTGTTCATTTAGATAAGTAAGCAGCTTCATATTGTGTTTAACACCCTGAAACGGTCCCTGAAACCGTCTGGTAAAGATGGCAGCCGTTGATCCAATTTGGTTTTACTTTGCTACATTCATCAGCCCATTGTCACCAAGTCAAACCACAAGCTTAAAGGGTCTAATGGGAAAAGGCAACCAGATGCCCAGATGTTAGTCTCAAATATTAATCATTAGACATAGTGGCAGGTTAACATCTCCTGTATCTGTGGAATTAACCTTCAGCTCCAGGAAAGATCTCCTAAATAACAGAGGGTGCATTAAAAATGGTACCTGTGGTACTCTGAGAAATATCCCTTCGTGTGTTTGAACACCTGGCCCCCAGCAGGTGCTGATGTTGGGGGAGGCTATGGAGCCTTGAGGTAGATGGAGCCTTGCAGGCAGAAATGCTTCACTGGGAGAAGGCTTTGAGTTTATAGCCCCACCCACTTGAAGTTTGCTCTCTTTTCTGCTTGCAGCTGGAGATGTGGTCATTCAGCTTCCTGTTCTGGCTGCCTGCTCCAAGTTTCTTCCTCATATTATGGGCTCTCCCCTGTCTAGGACTGTAAGCAAAATAAACTTCTACAAGTTGCTTTTGGTTGTGCTGTTTTATCACAGCAACAGGTAACTGATACATCACCCAAGTATACCCCTTGCTTTGACAAACTTTCCTAGACCTGATTCTTATCTAAGAAACCATACAATATTTACATGTAGATTTCTCTTTAGGCACCTCCAGCTTTGCATACATAAACACGGATTTGTCAAAAGCTCCAATTTCTGTCCTACTGGAGCAGCAAAACTACATATTAGGTCTGAAGACCTATCTTCATACCTTCTCAGGAACCTATACATTTGACACCTTTGGAAGCAACTGTGCTTCTGATGTTGCATCTTGATCCTAGCTGCACATATCAACTGTTCTGTGAACACACAGCAGTGAAGAAAGGCTCCATTGCTGCAAACATTCCTAGTGGCTTTCAATAAGATCTACCCTCCCAAGGTTCTGCATAACAATGCCTGCCTACTCACTAAATTCTCACCACAGCCCTTCCTGCTGGGGCTTCTTGACTGTTTTGCTATACTCTACACATCTGACATCTCTGCTAGGACCCTCACATTTCCAAACCTTAAAAATAAGAATGTAAAGTTATGAGAAACTCCCAACTACCCTATCACTGCCTCTGCCTTCTATCATCTGTTTTAGTTATGAAACCAACCAGAAATATGTGACTTTCCATCTCTTCCATAGGAGCACAAGATCTTACTCCTGGGGACCTCATCTCTTGAGACCAATGCAGACAGAGGCTTTTTGCCTTGTTTGCAAGAACNAACTCAGCTGAATTTTGGGAAGCACACAAGCCAACACATCTTCTATGGGCAACATATTTAAAACCCATTATGGTATTTGAGTACCCACCATTCTCCCTGAAATAGGAAGTACATTTATGATGGAGGGAGGTAAGAAATTTGAGGATGTCCTCTATAGAGGATCTTCTCACAGAACTTCCTACAAGATTGCTATCACTTTATCTAATTTTTTTCTACATTTTATTTTATGTGTATGGATGTCTGGCCTGCTTGTATTATCTGTGCACCATATGTATGCAGTACCCATGTAATGAATTCCCCGCCAAGTGCCTGCCTTGAGGAGATTTCTAGCAGGGTCCAGAATGGATGCTACAAGTGGCTAAGGATTCTAATCTGAGGGATATCAAATGAATCTAAGCACACAGTTCTTTAGTCCATACTTTATTCTTCTCAGTCAATTCTATCCACAAAACAGTTTTTTTAGCTCCTCTCAGTCCCTCCTGCTGTTCTCTTATGTCTATCTAGTTCTTTCTATCTCCTTCCTCATCTTGTTCTTCTCAACTCCCCCAGTACTGAGAGAACTACTATATATACCCAAAGAGCAATTCTTTGGCAAAGCAATATGAGGCTTGAAGTTTTCAGGGTCACAGAGAAAGGTGATAAGGATCCACACATAAAGCAATAACTGTGGAGACCCTCAGGGATGAGGACTCAGACTTTCAGTTGGATTATTCGTGGGAGCAGGATTGCCTGAGGAGTTGGCAAGAATGCAGTGACCTAGGATGATGTGCATGTTGACTTCACTTGGGAAGAGTGGACTTTGCTGGATCCTTCCTAGAAGAATCTCTACAAAGATGTCATGCTGGAGACCTAAAGGAACTTCACTATTATAGAATATACTTGGGAAGACCAAATATTGAAAAACATTGTCAAAATTCTAGAAGACATGAAAGGCACGAAAGAAGCCAAACTGGAGAGAAACCTTCTGTATATACTCAATGTGGTAAAGCCTTTGTATATGATAGTCCACTTCAGAGGCTTGAAAGAACACATACTGGAGAGAAACCCCATGAATGTAATCAATGTGNTAAAGCCTTTGCACGTCACAATCTTCAAAGGCTTGAAAGATCACATACTGGAGAGAAATGCCATGAATGTAATCAGCGTGTTAAAGCCTTTGTACATCATGATGTTCTTCAATTGCATAAAAGATGCATGTTGACTTCACTTGGGAAGAGTGGACTTTGCTGGATCCTTCCTAGAAGAATCTCTACAAAGATGTCATGCTGGAGACCTACAGGAACTTCACTATTATACTTGGGAAGACCAAATATTGAAAAACATTGTCAAAATTCTAGAAGACATGAAAGGCATGAAAGAAGCCAAACTGGAGAGAAACCCTATGAATGAAATCATTGTGGTAAAGCCTTTGCATGTCACAATAATCTTCAAATACATAGAACACATACTAGAGAGAAACTATGAATGTAATCAGTGTGGTGAAGCTTTTGCACTTCCCAATGATCTTCAAATGCATAAAAGAACACATACTGAACGGAAACCCTATGAACGCNATCAACGTGGTAAAGCTTAGTCACTACACAGAGTAACCCTATCACTGTAAAACTTAGTATGTAATTGGTCTCTTAAAGCCTTTGAATATAACATTAGACTTTCAGGATCTGAAAAAACTCAATCCAAAGGGAATCTGAATATATCTGAATTGGTATGATCTTTAGCCAACATACTTATATTCAATTACACAAGATTATTTATTCTGGAGAAAAAAAAATTGACACATGTCAGTAATCTGTTCAAGCATTATGATGTTTCTCTTTGTTTACACCTGCAAATTTCTATGGACAAAAGGCCTATGAATTTAAATAAGGTAACCCTCTTAGATTCCATACTTCTCTTCAATCACGTGAGATAATGAATCCAGGTGTAAAAGTCCATAGATATGTATTATGGCCTTTTCTGTTGCTTTGATAAAACATGTCTAAATGAACTCACAAAATGGTTTCATTTGGACCTTTGTTCCTGAGCAATACATGAACCCTGTGAAAGTTGCATGGAAACAAATGTCAGACATGGTAGTGAAAGCAGGAGGCTAAGAATTCATATCCTTTACCTGCAGCATGAAGCAGAAAGTGTAAGTTGGAAATGGCAAGCAGATGTAAACTCTCAGGCTAACCCCAGTGACATACTTCTTCCAACAGGGCAACATTTCTTAAATCTTCCCAAATGATACAGACTGAAAATGATTTTCTCCAACTTCAAGTTTACATGCTTGCTTTCTGTTACATGGACCAATTCATAATGAAAAAAAAAAAAAAACTCTGTAACCCATTAGATGCCTCAACACCCATGTTACAGGAATTACAATAGAAAAACATTCATGATTGAAAATTAGTTTAAAGATTTGTTAAAGGGGAAATTAAGGTAAGTTCACATAGTTAATAGAAGATTTATTNAGGGGTAACTTACAGCCAGTAAAGGGGTTGGTTACATGATCCAGGAGAGGGGAGGGTGCAGTCCAGTGGTGTTCTCTGGAGAACTCTGCTCAGTCTACCATCCAACATCCAAGATCACCAGGAACCAAACAGGCTGGCCAGCCAGATCTCTGATCTTAAAGGCTCCTGTCTCGGCCCACCCCCAGGGTGAGGTCGTAGGTAGGCGTGGCAGAGGCTGTGCTTCCAGGTCAGAGCTGGAACTGCTACCCACTACAATTTGTTTTTATTTTAATCATGCAATATCTGTCTTTGTGTTGGTATGTGCATGTGCATTCTGGTTCCCAAGAAGGTTAGACCCTTGGAGCTTCTCATAACAGGAATTTCTGGAAGTCAACAAAATCCAGACCTTGGTCCAGGGAATAAACTTGTACTAAAGGCTTGGCCACATCTCTATCCCTGTCAATATTTTAAAGCTTTTTATATCATTGTGATGTCAGGAAATAGGAACTCATACAAGAGAAAAATCCCTGTTCATGTAAACAATTTGGTTAAGACTTGAGACATCAGTTGTTTTCAGTTTCAAGGAAAAAAACTTGTTTCATGTCTTTTTCATTGTATCCTTGAAGTAAATTAACCAAGTTCACTAAAGACTGATGTGAAGATCATATTGTAGCTTCTATTTTGCAACATTTGAGGTAGATATTGAAGTGTACTATATGTGTGGCAAATCCAATTAGTAAAGTTTATTTCATGGTCCTTCTATTCCTTCTGTTGCTTTTGTTCATCTTTTGTGCTTTCACTTAGTGTGAGGTAGTTATCTGCTGTAATGTATAGAATGGGATGGCCATCTGTTGGGCCTCATAAGGCCCTGGTGTGAGGCCCAGTGTAACTTCCTGAGCCTAACTCGAGTTTGGTGACCTGTCTCTGGACCATGACTCCCACTTAGGAGTGACTCAGCACAGCCCGACCCCCAAGACCACCTCTACCTAGCTACTGCTATTGTGGAGAAACCTCATTGGCCCCCTCTACCCTTACCCCAGCCCAAGTCACCCCAAGACCCCTTCCCCTTCACTCCATTCTATAGAAGTCCTTGCCTGATGCAATAAAGTGAGTTCCTGCTTTGACAGACTCCCAAGTCCAGTGTGTTTAACCCGGGGGGTTGGGCACTGGGCCATGACATTCACCATCCTGCTCAGCTCCAGGGAGAGACCAGCTGGACTGGTTCTGCCTACGCCCAGACTGCCAGTGACGATACCTGTATTTGGTGCCCCGTGTGAGGAGATTCGAATTCTCCGGTGGAAGAACAATGATGGGTCAATAGGTCAGAGGGTGAGTGTACCCCCATAAGATATGGAGCAGTCCTCTTCTAAACAAAATCCTGCCTTAAATTCTCTACAAGTTCTACTAAAGAACAGAGGTCTCAACCTCTCTAATATTCAGACATTCCAGACATGGGCTTATCAAGATTGCCTCATGGCTACCTCAGGGCAGTCTTTTCATCTGTGACACCTGGGATAGAATAGAAACCCTGATTCACAGGGCCCAGGTTGACAGAGGAGAGATTCTTCTGCTGGGAGCTATCCCCATTGTTATCACCTTAAAAGGCTGCTTCCCATCAAGACCCTCCAGGGATAAGAAACTGGTAGCTGCCCTGGAGAACCATAAGGGAGAGGGAAAGGAGGTGTGGGGGGAAAAGGGACATACAGACACCTGGCCCTCAGCTCCCAAGACAGCCTGGCCCAGCTAGTTCACTGTATCCACCCCTCGATCCTTAGAGCCCCATGGCCGCCTGATCTTCCTACCAACCCCTTCCATACCCACTCTGCGCCCCCACCTTATCGTGTGGAGGGCACTCCTGGGGGCTAGTCTCTTCCCTGTTAATGTTAACCCCAGAGGCAACCGACATAATGGCTGGTATCCCTGGGAAGCCCAGGACCTTAAAGACTTAAAGAAAGCTGTCTCAGAGGATGGGCCAAATTCACCATGGGCTGAGACTATCCAAGTCCTAGCCCATCACCTGTGTACCACCCGGGACTAGAAGGACCTTGCTCAGGTGGTACTCTCAGGTCTCTTGTTTTTAAAATGGAGTGCCTACTTCTAGGACACATGTCAGGTTCAGGCTGAGCATAACCAGGCCTCTCAACCCCCGATCCCATCATGTAGGGGATGATTTCCAGCACGGCCTACCCGTGGGGATCCAACAGGCCATCATTCCTGCTCCTTATCAGGATCAAGTATGGACATTGGGACTGACCTCATGGTCATCAGGAAGGAGGAGGTCCCTTCCTCTCAAGCAGCTTGTCCCTGGGCCACGTGTGCTTGGTGTGGGTGGACATTCCATGCCATGGAAGACAGCTAATTGGATGTCCTGGACCGTCCTCTCGTGGTCCCTGGTTTAACTGACAACCTTCTTGGCCAGGACATCCAAGAAAAAAAGAGGCCTTTATAACCAGATTATAAAGCAATCCTTGATGATATATTAGACCAAGAGAAATGCTTACAACCATTTAAACAAGGGCGTCAATGTCAAATTATTGAGATGACCCCTACTACTTTAAAAAACTCAGACATTTTTTCCGGGTTCACCCCCAATCCTAAAGGCTACTGCTTGCCCCCCAGTGCCAAAGATTCAATGGACACCTGGGGAGGCTGTATGGGTCAAGCAGTGGCCTCTACCTTCCTTTAAGTTACAACAGCTTGATGCCCTGGTTAAACAACAATTGTCTTTGGGGCATGTCCAACCATCTACCAGCCCCTAGAATTCTCCAGGTTTTNTTACAAAAAAGGCTAATGGCTCCTGGAGATTCCTACATAACTTAAAAATCAACGAAAGAATGATCCTGTTTAGGACCCCCCAGAGGGGACTTCCCTGGATACTTGCCATCCCTAATACTTATTATCTGACCATTATTGATATTAAGGATTTTTTTCTCCATTCCATTACATCCAGATGATGGAGAAGTTTGCATTATCCCTGCCCTCTACCAACTTCTGGGACCCAGATTTGAGGTTTGAGTGGACCGTGTTGCCCCAGGGATGGCTAACAGCCCCCCCCCATGTATCAGTACTTTATGTCTCATTTTTTCCCTCCCTAATGAGGCATCCCAACATTTTATTTTAAATTTATATGGATGATAATGTCTTGGGAAGCTCCATTCTATTGGGCTTTCTGGGCCTTNCGACTGATTGCCTGGCTATTTTAAAGAATAATAATTTCAGAGTAGCTCTAGAAAAGGTTCCGTCTGTCCCACCCTTTAAAATTCTGGGCTCTACCTTGTCCCTTGATTCAGTTTTCCCAGCTAAACCCAATTGCTCCTTTAAGAGACCT
>LZPO01036713.1:8242-14171 GCA_001675575.1 Neotoma lepida | reverse complement strand
AATGTAGCATATTCTGTATGTGATTGTCTCAAGGTTTTCTGAAATGTGTTTGTCAAGTAAAAAGGCAAATAAATAATATTCCTTTGTACAAATGGTAGCAAATAGAAATTTCAAATAATTTGGTCAGTAGGGAATATATCCTTTACTAACTTGAACATTCTCTGGAGGTAAATAAACATGCTTAGAGTCAGATAGTAGTGCTTAGAAATATTAACAGTGGAAAATGAGGAAGCTTGTGTATCACAGAAAATAGATTTGGTGAACACAATGAAAGCCATCTGGAATTTTCCCCCTAAGAATTGTGGTTCAACATGGATTTCCCATTTGTACACCAGTCAATGACAACTTGTTTAAAAGGCTACCTTTCCTGTATGTATAGCCATCAGTCCTACTGATGAACTCCAGGTTGATGCCAGCATTCCTGTGCCCATTTTGTTTGGGTTGTGAAAAAAGAATTGCAGAATATTACATGTTAGTACAGCACCCACTGTCTTAAATCTTGAACAGCAAAGTTCAAGACTCTGAGAGCCGCTAAGTGGTTCTGTCCCATACCTGTTAGGGTAAGTTCATTCTGAAGACCGATTGTAGTGAGGTGGTCTGCAAAGACGCTATTTGGAACCATTGCAACAAATGTTTTCATTATTAAAGTTAACATAATGTGGCGTGTTCTATGCACACCCCACATATCTGCCTGCAGTTAAATTACCTTCCAAGCCTTAGATAAATGAAACCNACCCAGAGACTCATAAGGAATGCGATACCAGCTGATGAAAATTGTGTATGGGTGTAGGGATCCAAAGCCACGATTAATTTACNTTTGATTTTAATTGATGACACTCTGATAGATCGGAGAAACTTTAATTAAGAAATAAAAGTGTAGGCAGATTAGAATATTGGTAATTGGAAATAGAGGAGGCTTAACTAATGAAGTGCGGCTTTATTAAACGTTTTGTTCATTTTCTAGAAAATGCTATGCAGAACTTGTTCACAGTTATCTTAAAACTGATATTTGGAGGATTTAGGTTCCTTCCTTAGAAATATGTGCTGTGATAGAAATAATGGTGGTGACTGCAAAGCCCCAAATTGCTTTTAATGTTGTTTGGGGACTGCTTAGCTGCAGCGTGTATTATAAGCTATCAGAGTTCATCTTTTAGTGGCTTTGGTTCAAGCCTACATTTAATAAATGGCTCTGCATTGTATGCTTCCCAGTGAAGCTTCTCACATCCTCGCACCTCTGCTCAGCATCTCACTTGAAGTCGCTTCCCTCGTGTGTGTGTCTCTACTGTGACTGTCTAAAAATAAGTGTCAGAAGTGACACGGATGGTAATTTACAGCATTACCTTTGCCATGGCGGATTACTTTCCTTTGTAATTATAGCTTACACAAAAATCTGCTTGATACTTCCGTATAATCAGCATAATCATACCTTGTATTTATGTGCTCTTTCTCTGGTGACCTCAAAGCACTTTTATAGGCACTCTTGTTAATTGTCACAGCATTCCTAGTAGAAGGCAGATGGCTGAAGAAAGAGAATCTTCAGTGTAACCAGGTTAAATGACTTGCCTTAGGTAAAGCCATAATGAGTGACATCCATGGGAAGGAAGCCAGGCCTCCTGATCCTAGAACATTTTGCCATCGTCTGCATCACTTTGCCTCCAAATTTTTTACCGGTGACATCTGTTTCCATCATTGTCATGCTGTTAATTACTTAATATCATTTCACTGTAAGATTAGCTAAGGGGAACAGAAACACTCTGAGTGGCTAGCAATATGTTTAATGCAGCGTGAGAGCAACAGTGATGTTTTATGGTGGGGGCATGTGGATTATTTTTAGTAGACTGTGGTTTTTGAGTGAACTTTGCTACGTTGGGGGATTCTGGGGGCTCACATGTTTACCAACTTTGTAGTTTTTGAATGATGCATATGTCTTGAAGTTATTGGTCTAGTTTTCAAATGTGTATCCAATGAAGCACAATGTGATCTATTAATCAGTTACCAAATTATACTCAGTGAAGAGTCCATTAATTAGCAAATGTCTCTCTTTTTAGTCAACTATTCAAATATATAATAAGGTCACAAGTATATATCTTCTCATTAAAATACAGATGAGATTGTAACTTAGTCTCAGTCTCAATTGATGAGATTGTAACTTAGTCTCAGTCTCAATGCCTTTTTTATTGTGATGAATGGTTCCATGCCCCTTTTTATATGGTGGTGTGGTATAGGGTCTCCTGTGTGTCCCATCTCATTCTTCTGAAGTAATGGGATCTAAGGTGGGATATATATATATATATGTTGTACTTAGTGGAAGGGCAAAAGACTTGAAGGGTGTATCCATCAAGTTTCCCCATGATATTTGGTTCTAATATATATAACTCATTGATTTAATAATAGAAGGGACTGATTTAATTGTTCTGACCACAGATTTATTGACAATGAAGTATAATTTGCTGACCAGTGGATCTTATTATTTTTGCCCTCTTGACCTCATTTAGAAAGACTCATTTGTTTTATATTGCTTGATTATAACCTGATACTGAATCCTCAGTCACTGTTTTCCATAGTTTCATTGCCTTTCCCTTCTGGCTCATATTCATTATTTTCTACTCCCATATCCTTCACATTTCTTTTTTATATAAGATTACTTGATCTTTTGTGTCAGCGTTTTCTGAGAATGTATTAGGAACACAGATGAATTTTTGTCATTTCGTTAAGTAATATTGGTTGCTGCTCTTGCTGTCAGTGGCACTGTGTGTGACTTGTCCTCATCGTCAGCCATGTCACTCAAAGCACAGTGTCCACGATGTGTTNATGACTTGAGGGAAGCTTTTAACTTCTTTGTTTTAACATATCATGACAATTCTGTTGGTTTTGGCAGTTCTATAATGATAAATAGAAAATCATTCTGATGGAAACGTTATTCTGAGATTTTTTTTAAGATTTTTTTATTCCATTAATGTAGCAATTAAAACCATTTATATTTAATAATAGTTAAGTATACATTGTGCTCTAGATTCTGTGAATGTCTTAAATATTAATAAATATGTACAGAGTAGAATATTGCTGAATATCTTCTTGAAATCTGTGCAGGACACTGTTAAACCACTGTATTTCCCAGGGGCTCCTATGGGATCTGACTGATGCCTCTTTGGCTGTCCAGCCTGAAGATCCAGGGCACAGCTGTCCTCCTTGACTAACCCAACTGTGTGCCCTCCACTGCCTTTCTGAGCTTTCTCTCCTAGTACCCCTGACGGGCCTCCTGCAGTGTTGCCAGTGGAAACAGGTGGTCATTTCTCTGCCTNTTACTATCAACAGTACCTGAATAAGATAGGCTCTTCTGTGCTTCCTTCATGCATGGTTTGTAAACAGTGCATTACTTACACATACAGTGTAACCATCACAGATCATCTGTAAAATGTTACCTTCATTCCTCATGCACCTTGAACTGTGTATCTCCACACCACACTATTTCTTCCTCTTCACTTTTAAAATGCTGCATTTACTAAGAACTAGGAGGGTGAACAGTGTCCATCTTATTTAATACTACTGACAGGCCCACTGAAAATTTCAGTTTTTTTGCATGGACCNTGGAGAAATGTAGAATAAAAATGCCCAAACAGTAAAAGAGATAACGCAGAACCAGCATTTCAGTTATCNTAACTGAATGTCAGTGTGTTTTAGATGAGTTTCTGCATAGGTTTCAAGCACTTAGGATAGATAAGTTTTAAAGATCCACCATTGTGATATGTGTAGGTTTCTGGTTGGGCTTCATGTAGCTATTTAATATAATTAACATAAGAAATATTTGTAGCTTATNTGGAGCTCACACAAAAGCAAAGAGCTTCATGTGTGTGAGTAAGAGTTTAGGCTTGTATGTCAGAGTCCTCCCCAGTGGTTTGTGCACAGATCATTACGGCACCCAGGCTACCCCACCCCCACCCCCTTTTAACACTGGATCTCACAGATTTTTCTTCCAGAAAGTATACAAATAGGCCTGTAGATTTTCTTTTTTATTCATTTTCTCATTTAGCTTTTCATCATGATTGCTGGTAGGCGACATTGTATCAGGTATTGTTATGTCACGTTGTTAGAAATGGTTTTCAGTAGTGTTGCCCAAGATGGTTTTACAGAAAACTGATGGGAAAATATTTGGAGATTGGAATCTTGAAGTATGACATCATCTTTATGTCCTGAATATGTGATACATCATGTGATCACAGAAATCCTAAGGGCCCAACAGGCTTTCTTAGCTAGTTATCCACCAGACTCCGTCCTAGATGGCTGCAGTGGGTGGCTGGTCCTTGGCCTGATCATTGTCCTTCTTTTGATTATAATATTCAAATTTAGGTCCTAAAACAAACAGCTAATAAAGCCTAGTTGTCCTTTGCAATTCCAGAACACCATTTTAT
The DNA here is from genome assembly GCA_001675575.1 of Neotoma lepida. Lineage (NCBI taxonomy): Eukaryota > Metazoa > Chordata > Mammalia > Rodentia > Cricetidae > Neotoma > Neotoma lepida. Next base: position 9,762 of record LZPO01036713.1, on the reverse strand, counting down.
GAGTCTTCCCCTTGATGGCTGCCTGAGTAGATAGAATGAAGTGTTCCAAAAGCAAGATTTGGGGCTAAACTGTAGGGCGTGCTAAGGAATTGTTCCTAATGACTGGCAACTTGTCTGTTAAGATTATTTTAAAACTAAAAAAAGTAGAAATGCTAATTGAATGGGCATAGATCCTATGAATGTCACTTTTCTCCAAAACTGTAATTTATCCAATTGTTCTCCACTGCTCCTCAGAGTTATGGCATCCATAACATGTGTCTGGGCTCCTGTGGGGATAGTAAGGTCTGGCCCCGGCTCACTCCTGTCATGCAGTCCTACTTTGACAAAGATCTTTGGCAAACTTTTAAAGAATAAGTGAACTCCCAGGTAGTACATGTGAGCTCTGTAGATTTGGATGGATTGTGATGCCTAGGAAATTAGAACAGATCCTAGCTCCAGAATGATTCCATGTTCTCATGATGGATAGCCTGAAACTTACGCAAAATATCATGAAGGTCGTCTTTAATACTCATTAGGAAAATTAATATTACTCTACCTAAAAGTCCTAAAATGTTTCACTTGTTTCTGTCATTACTGGTGAATTTTCCTTTATTTCTTAATTGTCCCTCAAGTTAACTAGACTACCCTCAGTCTGATGCACAATTTAAGCAGGTAAGTCCTATGATATATTAATAAATTCCCAACAAAATTTGATTCCCCACATGGAGAATTTGTCTAGGTATCATCTTTTCTAGATCCCTCATGTAAGATGGAGTCAGTGCCCGGTTCCTTCTTCCATAGTGCAAATGTAAGTTGTTAAAGGTCTGATGTATTATTTACAAGAGGAAGTGGCTTTGCCATTCAGAGAAGATAAGTGGTAAATTTAGCACACCGTTTGACAGTATTTATATTCATGTCTCACTTAAAAATCTAGGAAATAACAGGGTCATCGAGATTATACTTTAAAACTCTATCCTAATAGTCAAACATTAATTTAGTGATATATCAATTATTTTGGAAATTGAAATAATCTACTATAACAAGATTGTCTCTATTTGGGTCTCTGAGAACAATGCTAAGATGGGATTCTGTTAAGCCTGTGTAACTTAGGGCACTTGTACGTGCACTGAGTAGTATATGCACTTATGGCACCTTTAAAAAAAAACAGAGGGAAGAGTTATAATTCCAGCATTATTCATATGTACAATTTAAGTGAATTTTTATAGATAGAGTCTTGTAGCTTATTGAAGATAATAAAGTATTTCTTCAGGGAAACCCCATCATTCATCTGAAATTTACAATACTTGAAAATAACTTCCTATTTATTGCCATGCCATTATTTATCATTTATTTATTATTTATTTATTTATTTAGGTTTTTCAAGACAGGGTTTCTGTGTGTATCTTGGCTGTCCTGGAACTCACTTTGTAGACCAGGCTGGCCTTGAACTCACAGAGCTCCACCTGCTTCTACTTCAGCCTCCTGAGTGCCGGGATTAAAGGCGTGGGCCACCATCACCCAGCTGCCATTATTTCTCAACC
>LZPO01036712.1:3205-14201 GCA_001675575.1 Neotoma lepida | reverse complement strand
AAAGAGGCAGGAGGACAACGTATTGTCTCTGCAGCAATCCTACAGGTTCTTCAGGGAAATAAAATAAGACTGGGAAAAAGAGGCAGGAGGACAACTATTGTCATGGAACTGCAGAAGCAGGAAAAGACAACATCATTACAGACTGCTGAGGACATGGACCTCACTGAATGTGTGAGAGCAATTTGTCAAAAGGGATTAAATGGAAGAGTAATGAGTCAGAAAGATAAGACAAAAGCAGCTTGAAGGCAGTTTAGGGAAGTTTCCTAGATAAGAGGAGCCTAAGTTTGAGCTAAAACAGATGGTGGTGTTTTTATTTTAATTAAATGCTTTCATGTTTAGGAATTAACCTTTCTCCACAGATGAAATAAATATGTTCTTTTGTTTTACTTTGCCTTTTTAATAGTATTTAAGGGAAAATTATAATATACTGCAACATTGTGTGGCTATAGTTAATTTTTTATATTGCTACTGTCTATCAATAATTTTTTTTTCCACAAAAAGTCATAAAACCTTTATTCTGTGAAGTCAAAAACCTTAACTAAAAGTAGTTTTTCCACCCTTAATTTTATCCTATCTCTCAATGCAGCCATTCGATTTTGATCTATGTGAGCCTCAAGCTAAGGCATTACTGTTCCCAAAGTCATGGTATATTCCATGTAGTCACATTTCATGCATAATGAAGATGACAGAGAACTAAAAGACATTTTTTTATCAACTCAAACAGGAATAGAAAAGCTGTCTAAAATTAATAAATTAATTAATTTAAAAATAAAAATATATATATATATATAAAAAAAATACAGACAATAAATAATTTTTAACTTAGAGTCTATTTTAAGTATTTATACTATTTGGTTAAATTCTGATTCATACTATATCTCAGAGTGATCTCAACAAACAGCACAGTGCTTACTCTTAGAGGGTAAGAGACAGAGAGATGAAAGATGGGACTCGAAGGGAGAAGGAAAGGAAGGAGAGGCGATGTGGATGGTGATGATGTCATCCCCTGTGCTAACATTTGCTAATTCTTTGTCCAGATCCTTTGTTGGGGAAGTGGAGAAGACTGTATCTCCATCCCTTATTGGCCTAAATGATGCCGTTTCTTGGGCAATTCTTTGGCCTGGAATATTAAAGAAGAGTTAATGAGAGAGCATTGGAGAGCTTACTGATGTTTGTCTGAACTGAAGCACCAAGGTGAAATGCAGCTGAAGAACAAAAAAATGACCAAGTAGCCAAACCTAAGAGGGACAAGATAATTCATCTTAAGAAGAAAACTAAATGTGCTCATAATTCTGCCTGTCAAAATTTTGTTTGTAACAATTGTTTGGAGACAGTAGACAGGAACAGGTTTTTATCTTAGAGCAGTGGTTCTCAACCCTACTAATGCTGTTATCCTTTAATAAAGTTCCTCATATGGTAGTGACCCTGAACTATAACACTATTTATGTTGCTATTTCATGACTGTAATTTTGATACTCTTACGAATTGTAATATAAATATCTGATATGTGATTCCTGTGAAAGGGTCATTTGACACCCAGAAAGGTCGAAACCTACAGGTTAAGAACCACTGTCTTATAGGGATGAAAATGAATGATTTTTTTTTCTATTTCCTCAGAGTGTGTTTATACAGGGCCAATGACATGGCTCAGTGGGTAAAGTGCCTGCCAACCTAGGCTTGCCAAGACCTATATTGTAGAAGGAGACATCTGACTCCCAAAGTTGTCCTTTGACCTCCACATATTCACACACAAAATAAGTAAATATGGTGCAATTTTAACAAAATAATGTATTTATATGACTTTGATAAAGTAAAAATATGAGGAAAATTTTTAAAATTTATTCCAAGTCTGCTAAGATAAAAATTCTTGTAAAGAATTCTAATTTAAGTCAGTATTTAATTTACAAGATTAAACTCTAAATTCAATATATTCAAACTGAAAAAGAGCTATTGCCCTGTATCTTCCTTAATGAATTATCTCTCAGAATAGACAGTCTTCCTATGTATACACACTTATCATGTGATCAGACTTATTCATAAGTTATAGGAATTGAAGAATAAAACAAAAACAGTAGAAAAAGCCTATGAGGAAAAACCAGAACAGCCCAGATTTCCAAACCTCCAGCATTAACCTAGCTCAAGCTCCACAAAGATTCCAGGGCAGCCCAAAGCAGTGAGAGTATTCAAGAGTAGAATCTGGAAGATTGCAGATACTCCAAGATGATTTCTGTTTCTAACAAGATTCTGAAGAGCTCAGGAAGTTGTGTTGAGTCATAGAGATAGGACCTGGTAAGAGATCTTCAGAGAATCCAGAATCTAGGCAACCAAGATAGAATACAATATAAAACAGGATCCTATTGGGGGGAGGGATTGGCTACCATAAAGATGAACCACACTACCTATGACATGTGTGATGGGAAAAGAACGGGTATAAGCTGAAAGTCAGAGAAGGCGGAAAAGGAAATGAAGATAAAAGAGATAAAAGAGAATGATCAAGAATGATTGTGAGATTCTAAAGAGAAATTCAGAAATGTCTGTAGTCATTCAGAGTTCTTCATTAATGTAGAAGATACGATGTCTCTAGTCATTCAGAGTTCATCATTAACATGTAAGATATTATATCTGTAGTCAATTGGAGTTCATTATTATTATACAACATATTCTGTCTTCAGTCAAAAGAACTTTATTTCACTCAGCTGAAATTCCTATTCACTGCTTAGCTCTCCTCACTGATGGATAAGGATAACTAGACACTGAGAACAGAGACCATACTTCTGCAGTCCTCTCATCTCCCAATGTCAACAGGTAAGGGGTACCTGGACCCAAGCTCCAAGCCCAAACTTCTGCAATCATCTTCAAACTCCTGATGCCGACAAGTAAGTAGAGTGAGGATCCTGAGGCTACAGCCCACACTTTCACAGTTCCTCTAACTCCTGACACTGACAGATATACAGCCCACAGACCATCAGCCCCTGAATCTCACTTCCACTCAACCAACTTCAGCTGTATTAGTTCAAGGCCAGAAGTAAACACAACATAAAAAATCCAAGACAACATGTGTCCTCCAAAAATTAATCACATGATAATGGACTCCAACTAGAATGACTTAGAAAAATTCCAGATCAAAAATATTAAAGGAATGATTAAAACTATGTTTAAACAACTCAAAAACAACATGAAATACTACAAGAGAACAAAAACAAAGAGATGAAATAAGGAAGACAACACAAAATATGAAAAGGGGATTCAATAAAGAGATAGAATTACTGAAGAAAGGCCAAATTAGTGATACAGAAAATGTAAAACTAAATAAACCAAATAAAAACTTCAGTGAAAAGCCTAACAAATAGAATGGACCATGTGAAAAAAAACTATAAATGATGGAAGAATGGAAGACACGGTAGAGGAAATGGATCATTCATTAAAGGTCATTGGTAAATTTAAAAAAATCCATGGATGGAACATATGATAGCTTTGAGATACCTAAATAGGATATCTATATTAAGAACTCCCTATATCCAACAAGGCTCAGGAAACATCTTGAGAAAGGACACAAAAAGAATCCAAGAGCTGTAGGATGGACCAGAGCAGTATAAAATGCGATCTCCTGGACATGGCATTGCTATAGGTCACATGAATGCTTAACATCTATGGTTGCCTACATATGACCTGCACAATATTAAGACAGCCCAAATTGCATGGATGCATGGAGGCTCTCCAGGCCTCACCCATTACTGAGGAACTATTGGTAGTTGATGGTTGGTGAGGAAATGAGAATTATTCTTTTTGAGGATGTGGCTGTTGGGAGGTTTCATGCTCCAGTGGATGGCCCTACATCCATGCTCACATGGGAAGCACTAATTGGGCTTAAATATCTATCTATCTATATCTATATCTATATATAGATATAAAATATATACAAAAAGCGTGTATGTGTATATATATGTGAAATATGAGGCCATTGGGGAACATGTGGAGGAAGTTAGGGGTGAAAATGTGGAAAATATGTTCATATTTCATCATATGTATGAAATTCTCAAAATGAAAAATTATCAGAAGAAAATAATTTTATTTAAATTGCATCAAGACATCAAAACTAGAGCTAGGAATCTAGCTAAAAGGTTTGCTTCTCATGTCAGTTGGAGCTAGATTACAAATTTTAGGTATAGCACATCAAAGCTAACATCAAAGTGTTAGAAAACACTAAGAAAAACAAGACCTAGGCTAGGAAGAGTGCTCAGGGGGCAAGGGAGCTTGCTGGACAAGCATGAGGACATGAATTAGAATATCTAGGGCCCACTTAAAAAGTCAGAAATATGTGTACCTATAAATCCAGTGCTGAAATGGTGGAGATATGAGTATCACTGAGGATTGTTGGCTACCAGACTTGCTGCAAATTCTTTTAGAGATTCTGCCTGAGAAGAATAAGTGAGAGATTAATAGAGCAAGACACCTAATATCTTACTCTGACCTTTATTATGTATGCACAATCACACACACACACACACANAAAAAAAAGAAATAATAAACCCTGTGAATGTGTCCACAACAAAACCCACACTTCATAATATACTGAAAAGGTCTTCTCATTTAATCTAATTACAGAGATATGCATGGTGCATGAACATGCCTCATGTGTCACTGGGGAAGTGCAAAAAGCATTCAAACAGAAATGTGAGACTTAGAGTAAGTCATAAGGTCAAATTAGAGTTAGCTTTTTAGTCATGAGAACTTTATTCTCTTTGAGATGGGCAACTGGAGACGATGCAGGTACTCTGAGATAACATGAACACTATAAGGGTGTCTGTGCCGGGAAAAAAATATATTCACAGTGGAGAGTCAGACCAGGATGGATTGAAAGGGAGTCAGAATGATCAAGATAGAATCATTAGCCTGAATACTGAACAAAAAAAGAAGTTTATGTGGTATGTCACTAACATACAAGATATTATCTCTAGCTAATAGAGCTTTATTTAAATTATATGTGAAGTAGACCTTAGTCTACTACAGGCAGCCATAGATACAGGACTCTAGTTCAAGTTAGTTAAAATAACTCACATATGCTGTTATTTGTAAGGAAATCTCTCAAATCTTAGCAGTATAATCTGAAAGATATTTAAACTTCATATCTCACTTAAAATGGGCCTCAGACAGACCTAGTAGCTATCTGAGCAGATTACTCACAATAGGAGTTTGTGAATTGTGATCTTAGGAAATTATTTTTAATATATAGTCTAAGTTAAATGATCATATCTTCTGTTGCCTTAGAACTTAGATTTTTGCTAGGCATGGTGGTATAACCCTTTAATCCCAGCACTCGGAAGGCAGAGCCAAGCAGATACCTGAATTCCAGGCTGGCAGGGTCTGTAGAGTGAGTTCCAGGACAGCCAGGGCTACACAAAAAATACCTTTCCCAAAAAACAACAAACAAAGATTTCTTTCAGACGTTCCACTTAGCCTGTTTTGATGAACTAATTTGATGAACCAAAACATGAATTCTTCTCAAAGAGAATAAATCTACTTTATGCTCAAGATGCTCAAAATTCTTGAGCAAGAAGACAAATGCTTGACAAAAGAGGGGGGGGGGAAAGGAGGGAAAAAGGAAAATAGAAAGGAGGGGGATTTTATATGGAAAACTATGGAATTGAAATATATAACACTTGCACTTATTAGCAATAAAACAATGAGGGATAGACAGTGGCAAGAAATCCAAAGTATAATTAATAGTCTATGTGTCAAATAGCATTCCAGATAAACAACTATAAGTTTAGATACCTCCATCTAGAAGAAAAGAAGGAGGAGGAGAAGGGGGAGGAGGAGGAGAAGGAGGAGGACAGTAATAATAAGTAAATAACTAAGTCACCCAGGCAGCTAGCTTCCAGGATTTGAATTCATGTTTGTTTGAACCAAATCTTCTGTGGCTTTTGATATGTACTTACCTGAACTGCAATTATACGCATCTTAAAATCACTGTTGCCTAGAAACGAAGGCTTTAGAGTGTGGATGAACTTGAATGCATGGTGAACACTGTATGCATTTAAAGGTCTCATAGAGAGGAATTCTGAGTTAGAAGTCTACATTTATAACAAAAGACACAATTCTCTTGGAATCAACTAGTCTTTGAGGTCAGTGAAATTTTGTCTGTTTATCCTTTTGATGAAAATCAACTCTGACATCTTTGCTGTTAGGATTCTTGCATTGTACATAGAGAAAGCCAGCTGGAGCTAACTGAAGCAAACTAGGACACCATGTTATAAAGGAACAAAAGAGTACCATGAGTTCAATAGAGAGAATGTGGTTGAGCCCTTGGAAGATTGAAAGTAGTTTCTTTGACTAGAATCTGTAGCAAACTTAAACAGAAACCTCTTCTCCACATGTATTTAGTTTCCCCTATTCCCTAATCTACAATACCACACAAAAGTCTCTTGATTTTATTTGTTACTTCTTTCAAATATCCAGAGAAGTGATTACAGTGGGCTCAGGTCTGTGATTTCCCTGTCTTTGTACAAAGCAATGACAAGAAAGAAAATAAATGGTACAATGTAAATAATAAAGAAAATCTTGTTCTGGAAGCAGAACAAATTTAAAATCCAGTTTCTGTTATAGTCATATGATACATATATTTCATGTTTATTATATGATAAAGTATTTAATGCTGTGCTGCACATGAATATTCCATTCAATATCTTTTAATATGAAGGAAACATAACTTCAAATATTTATTAAGCTGTGAAAAACACATCTGCTGTAGAATATTATTTTAAAATGTGTAACATGTGTTTATGCTGTGGAACATTTGTTTAATGATGCAAAGATATGTTGATTTCTTGTATGTTGCATTTGTTCAACTCTGTGAAACTGTGTTATTTTGCCTGTCTAAAAGATTTCATTAGTCTAATAAAGAGCTGAGCAGCCAATAACAAGGCAGGAGAGAGAAACAGGCAGGGCTGGCAGGCTGAGAGAATAAATAGATGGAGAAGAACATTAGAGGATAAAGAAGCAAGAAGGGAATGAGAAAAGAAGGAGGAGGATATCAGGGGCCAGCCATCCGACTACACAGCAAGCCACAGAGTAAGAAGTCATGAAAGGTAGACAGAAATAGAGAAAAGTAAAAGCCCAGAGGCAAAAGATAGATGGAATAATTTAAGAAAAGCTAACTAGAAATAAATCAAGCTAAGGCTGGGCATTTGTAAGAAATAATAAGCCTCTGTGTGTGTGATTTATTTGGGACCTGGGTGGCAGGCCCCCCAAAAGAGTAAAGAGTAAAAAACAACCAGCTACACATCAACCAAACAAACCTCAAAACAACCGAGTTTCAGAAGAACAAGAGTTGATCAGCTAAACATATAGACACTGTAGAGGGAAAGAGTTTGTTAAAGCTGACTCATAAGTCTGTATGAACTGAGAGACTCTGCAAGGTACCCACTCTACTGACACTACCTGAAGTTGGTGGCTGAAAGTAGGATCAGATTTGGAGCCAACTACATCTCTGTTCAGATATGGTCTCATCAACTCCAGTGGGTTTGCTGAGATTATTTCATTTGAATGTGAACTATTCAGATTCATTTTTGCCGTTTGTAGCATTGTGATGCTTCACAATAACCTGCACAGCCAGTGTATCATGAATGACATATGCTGATAACTGCAGCTGTTGCTTCTCTCCTCTTTGTTTCTTGTATAATTTCTCGGGGCATAGAAAATTCCACTAAAAATGTGGCATTAAAAAAAAATTCAAAAGTCTATGAACTGACAGCTATTAACCACAGACATTTATTTACCAAGACCAATCTTTGTACATATTTTCCAGTTTGTTAGACATCTCTGATTTATTTACTAAGAAAAGAGAGTTTTTCAGTGTGTCATTGAACAAACAAAAGCATTAGTCTCTCTGGATACAGAATTTTTGAATTTATATATTTCTTCTGCTGATGTGTTATCTATTTTTTAATGACTAATGGTTGATATTTTCTCTCCTGTTCTTTTGATAATTTCTTCAAGAATTTTGAGTTTATGGACATTTCAAGATACAAACTGAAATTAAAGTCAAATGAAGGATTCAGACATCATATTTGTAGCTTCTAAAACAGAATTGTTGATGTCCTGACATTTAGAAGCTGCTTTCAGCTTTTTACCTTCTTACAAGTCTCCTGTGTAGTTGATTATTGCTATAGAATAAGTGGACATAATTGGACAAGTGGTTCTTTCAACATGTTCTCATCTGTACGCACACTTTAGTTTTAGTTAACTTTATTACTATGGCAAGCTGAATACCTTTAAAATTTCCTGCTTCTGTCTCAAGCATGTCTAATTATGGCCCCATTAAAAATAAACACAATTTGAAAAAGAAAAGAAAAAGTCCTAATATGACATTATGAGACACAGAACCTCCAATGATGGAACTCAGTTCATTTTCTGTTGGCCATCTACTGCTGGACATGTGGACTACCCTTAAAAGTAGTGCTGTGTTTCCCCAGTGAGACTCCCTTGGAAAAAAACTAAACTTTCATTTTCAAGTGATTATCAATTAGAGATAGCTTCTGGGTAATGGCTGGGGGCATGTGTTCACATCTTTTAGCTCTAAGAACCCATCTGCTGCAGATCTATGCAAGTCTTGTTCATGCTGCCTCAACTCTGTTATTTCATAAGTCTGTCTGTCCTGTTGTGCTGAAGAGGGTTTTGTTCCCTCAGTGTGCTCTATCCCTTCTGGTTCTTATACTTTTTCTGCCTCCTATTCCTCAGGGTTCCCTGAGTCCTGAGGTGAGAAATTTGATGAAACGTTCCTTTGAAGCCTGAATTTTGCAAGGTCTCTCACTCTCTGCATATTGTCTGGCTCTGAGTCTCTGTATTTGTTCCCATCTGCTGCAAGAGAAAGCTTCTCTTATGACAGCTTAAGGAAGGTACTGATCTATGAGTATAGCACACTGCCACTGAAAATCACTTTGTTGATATGTTCCTTTAGTAGAACAGTAGTATTTGGCTTTATGCTAAGTCTCTGGGCTACCTAGTCTCAGGCTCTTGGTCACCCAGGCAGCATCAGGTATAGGTCCCATCTCACAGAGTAGGCCTTAAGTCAAATCAGCTATTGGTGGTTGCTCTCACAAGCTTTGTGCCACCATTGTATTAGTGTATCTTGCAATCAGAACACCTTTGTAGATCAAAGGGTTCATAGCTGGGCTAGTGTTATTTTTATTCTTTGCTAGCATGAAAATTACTTCATAGTATGTATTTAGACAGATTTAAAATTTTGCTTAGATTTTAGGACATGAAGAGACTTTATGCAACTAATCTGTAGTTTATCTTGCTAAGAAATCCTATCATGAAACAATTTGATTTCCATTTTCTCCAAATGATACCCTTATTTGGACAGAATTTTGACACTACAGTCTTAAATCTACTAGCACATGAGTATGTAATCACCCAGAACATAAACAGCACTTTTTAATTTTAAGTTCTTCTAAAGGCTATCTTTTTTTCAGTTGACCATTTTGCTTATATTTGGAAAAACTGAATCATAAACAAGTTCCTTAATTTCTGGAATATGTCGTTCTAAATTCTAACTGGGTTGTTTTGTGACAAAACTTTTCGTGGGGAGACACAACACATACATCTACTCACCCCAGACAGGAAACCCTCACAATAGACCAAAATACAGATGCCACCAAAGTCCAATTTGGTGAACCCAATGAACTTTATTGGAGTTACTTACAAGAATATGGGTGAGAAGTTACTTATAGGAGCAGAAATGACTCAAAGACAGCTATATCACTAAAGACCACCACAGCCTGTAGGACAGTTTACAAAGCTAGGAACCTAGAGCATACTGCACATCCTGCTGCTCTACAGATTTGAGAGTGTCCTTTCCAGGAGCCTCAATGGGTCTAAATCTCTTCCAGGCAGCTTGGATGTTTCTGTCTCTTGTAGGCAGCTGGTTTGGTCTCAGAGTCTTCTTGGCTTGGCTGGGAGTCTTCTTTGCAGCTCAGCTTCCTTCTATGTGAAAATAACTCTCAACTTTTATTATTTAATTTGGCAGGAGGGACCTAGTGAATCTTGTCATTTTTCAGGTATATCCTGAAGTTATTTTGAGTTGTTTACCTTCATGCGCAAGAAGCTTATGTCAGGATGGAATATGTCAATCTAGAAAGAAGCTTTTACATGACATGACTAGAAATCTGTGTTATTATTTTGGATATTTTAAATGAAATTTGAAGCCAAGTTTTCCATCTTACACAGGAAGTTAAGATGACTCACATTTGAAATTTTTTCCATGGGCATGGAAACATGCATGGTTGCACATAACATTTCAAAGGCTGTCAAAAATATTTCCAAAGATTCCAATTAGATAAGCTATTTATCCAGTACAATTTCAGTTCCGAGTAAACCCTCAACATTCTGTTAGATGCTGTTCCCAAGGTGTATGGTACACATCTTAGGATAAAGCCTTTCTCTGTTGGTGCTTGCATATCTCCATTGCTATGCACAGGAACAATAACTACTTGCATGATAAATGAAAAGAAATGTCAGACTGATTTAGATATGAGGGTTAAATTGCTACCAAAGTGATTTTAAGTGGAGATTCAGATTTAGTATATTATTCACAATGACCAAGACTGATGAATGTGTGTGTGTGTGTGTGTGTGTGTGTGTGTGTGTGTGTAAGGTATACCTAATAGAATCTTATTCAGTATAAAATAGGAGATTGTTCTATTTTGAAACCTGGATGAGCATGGAGGTCACTGTGCTGAATTAAATAAGTACAGAATAAAAAAATCATGATGGGAGGGTGTACAGAGATGGCCAACCAAACTAGCGGAGATGCATGAGCTATGGACCCATGGCTGAGAAGCCCCGATGGGCCCTCATCCAGAGACAGATGGAAGCAGATGCGAGATTNNTGNNTGAGCACCATGCAGAGCTCCAGGGGTCCAACTGATGGGAGAGAGGAGAGGTTCAATGAACAAGAGACATTGAGATCATGAAGCCAGCCAAACTGGTGGAA
>LZPO01036711.1:0-14219 GCA_001675575.1 Neotoma lepida | reverse complement strand
GGTTGTTGCTTGTCCAGTGGCTGTGAAGGAATGAAGAGATATATGCTTAGATTGAATGGCAAAGAAAGACCATGAGAGAGAAGGATGGAGAGGGATGGAAGGACAGAGATATGAAAAGAGAGTTAGTGGAACTAGATGCAGAAGTTACCTATTCCTCTCAACTGCAGAACCGGTTAACCCACATGGGTCCTGTCTTTTATTTAACCAGCACGTTTTCTTCCCTTTGACTATCTCAGTATCTCATGTTGAGACTCCCAGAATCTGATATTTCTGTTCAGATAATTGGATTATGTTGTATCATAGGTATTTGAGTTAGACTTAAGTCTCCCCCCACATCCCCTCTCACTTTTTCTCTCAAATACACACACACACACACACACACACACACAGAGAGAGAGAGAGAGAGAGAGAGAGAGAGAGAGAGAGCAAGCATTGACACCAGTATTCCCTTTGTGCCAATAACCCAATGAGAAAGAGAGAGAGAGAGAGAGCATTGACACTAATGTTCCTTTTGTACCCATAATCCAATGTAATTGAAGTGGACATTAACAGTTTGAAAAGATACAATACAATACTGTTCTAGATATACACAGTTGCATAGCAAATTTAACTTCATTTCTCTCATTTTGCCCTGCAGTCTTCAGGTTTTACTGTGTGAAGTATTCTGTAAGTCAGAATACCAAAGACACTGGTGGTTTAGGAAAAGCAGTTTGTATTGGTTGATGACTTTTTAAAAGATTTATTTTTATTAACCAATTTAAGATTGTGTGTACATGTATGTCTGTGTGTTGGTATGTGCACCTTTGAGGGCAAGTGCCCACAAAGGCAAAGAGAAGGACTTCTTACTGGTGGTTGTAAACTGTTCTATGGGAGTTTTGGGAACTGAATTCAGGCCCTCTTGAACAGCAGGATGTGATCTTAACCACTGAGCCATCTCCCCAGGTCCAGAGTGATAATATTATCACAGGAAAATTGTATACTTGCTACATTCCAACTAGTGAGTCAAGAGAGAGTGAAACTTAGCATCTTGTCTGTTCAGATTCTCATTGTATATACATGTTGCATTTGTTACAGGTGGAATTACTAATAAAGGAGATCCATTTTCCTTCCTCTTTAGTTCACCACATATACAGAAAGTAAAGACAGTTAGCCACCAGCTGTACTACAGGCTGGTGTCAGTAGTTACTGAGAATAGACAGTGCAGACCAGGACACAAGCTGATACCACAGAAGGTACTCAGTGCTTTGCCACATGTTTTCTTACCTAATAACCATTGTATCCTTGCATATAACCCATTTAGTTTTATATCATGTATGATGATTCTTATAGTTCATAAATGTACTTTAAAATATAACTAAATGAAATAATATGCATATTTAGTTATATAATAAAATGATATTCTAGTTCTCTAATAATAGAGATTTTTAAAACACAGCTTGTGTGTATAATTTAATCTTAGTGCCCTGCAAAATCCTGCCTTTAATATCTGCTCTCAGAAGTGAACTGTTTGTCAGATTTTCATTAAGGAGAAAGTGAAAAATTAATGAACCAATTACTTAGGATATTTCAAAACTAATGCAAGTCTATTAGTCATGCAGCACAAAAGCCATCAAAAATTTAGGAATGCTCAATTTGGGTTTAAGGTTCACTCATATTTAACTTTTAAATCCATTGTTTTATATGCTTAATAGAGCATCTCAGAGGAAAATAGAAGTTGAGTATTGTTTTTTTATTAGCTGTTAAATATATTTAAATATGGTTTATTTATTGAAATGCTTTCAAGTACCAATGATGGCTTTAGAATAGGATTAATCGATGAGTTAATGGGACCAAATGGGCTTTGGAAATATATTTAGTGTGTCTTCTGGGGAGGTGATAGCTTGCTAGGAATAAAGTATGATCAAAGTGTGAGTGGAGGCATACAAAGTTTCTTTATTTGTGCCCCTACTCCATTCGTAAGCTTTCCAAGACCCAGAAAGACAGGATATTTTTCAAACAATTTTTGATTTGTCTTTCTCATATTTTTGATCCCTTGACATTGTGCTCTGTACCACGTATCATATTTTAACAAGAAAGGGAAGTAATTTTATTTAGTGATTATATTAACTTGAAATGAAAACAGACCAAAATAGTGAAGAGTTAGAGCTGGGATAATTATCAGTGGAAACTTACGGTAGGAAGTAGCTTTGAGTTGAACTTTGCAGAAAGTGAGTGCCTTAGACATGTGTGATGATCTCAGAATGGGTTTGGTGGAATTGATGGCTTAAGTCAATTCATAGTAAATGTAGATCACAGAGTACACAGAGGGACAAACTAGGTGTTAGTAGATGATGTGTGAATATTGACAACCCAAGGCTTAAGATTATTTTGCATGTGGTATGCATGGTATCATTCATGATCTTAAGTTTTATTTGCTATTGGAAATATGCCAATCCATGACAACTTTGCAATCACAGATTTCACATTGTCAGTGATGTTAGGCAGAATTTGCCTTGTAAGTATCAGAGAGTGAGCTGGAAGATGAGAATGGATGTAAAAACTCAGATGAAGTCGTGGATGCTTGTGATCTAGAGAGTTGGACCCCTGGGGCTCTCTTGCTGGCAAGCCTTGTCTACTTGGGAATTTCCAGGCCAGTAAGAGACATTGTCTCAAAAAAAAAGATGGAAGTAAAAGGAACAAAACAAAGAGGATGGAGTGAAGGTATATAGAATCTGTTATTTTATCTGTGAAGCTGACAAAAAAGCAAATTTGAAAAGGTGCAAGAAAAATGAAAGATGTCAGGTAAATGAAAATAATACAAAAGCAGCATTCACAGGAATATAAATATAGTGGTTTTAAAATGAAAATAAAAATTAAAGAACATGAAGCTCTTAGGGTGGGGGGCTAGGAAGGTTGGAGGAAGGCAGTGATGGATGGATATTATCTCTCTTTATATATACATAATATATAATGTATAGAACTTTCAAAAATAAAATATTACTGTTTAAAGATACTGTTCCATGTGTAATTAAAATACCCCAGGTCACAACTGAGTGGGAAGTGCACACATGATGAGTCACAGTAAGCTGACTATTCCAAAACTTCCCAACTAGCCACCCAGGTGTGGTCTGTGTTTGGTGACATGAACTGTCTTGGCCCAAGGTACAGGCTGGAGCAGAAGAGCACTGGTCAGTATTGGCTAAAAGCAACTTCCTGAAACCTGCATATCACTGTCACCTTGACCCAACAGGTGACATGATTCCTACCATCATGTCTGTGAACCATGCATGTCTGGCTTGTAAGCATATGACCTGTTCAGTCTCAGAGTTTCCTTTCTCAAAGGCCCCACCCTTGATTTATACTATACTGTTGCCATATCAGAATTTTTCCTACTTTTCCAACCAGCAACCCTACACTGTCGATTTGCTCTGGGCTCATCAAATTATACTTGTCATGGTCTTTGCCATGAAACAGTCAAGGAGCAGTGAAGTACACTGTGGTCAAAATTCACTGTCACACATGGGCATAAAGTAGTAACAGAGACCTAAGAACAGCCCTGTGTTTCTCCCACAAAACTGATTCTCAGTTTAAATCTTTATTACTCTTTCCTCAAAACCACAACTTCTATGACAGCTACAGCCTTAAGCAAAATATCATTTTTTTTGTCTTGTGGTTTTCATGATAAATTAAAAAAGTGGTTCACAAACATATTTTCTCATGCGTAATCTGCTTTCTGGAACCTGGTTACCAGGATCATGGAGGCTTGCACCACCTGCAGACAGATCAAATCTAAATTCCAAGTAAACCTCCAGGAATCATTTCCCAATTAAAGTTCTGAAAATATGCTACTGCATTCTAAAATGTAACTGTTGGCATTCAGCTGTGAATTTCCTTTTCTGAGTCAGTAACATAGTTTTCCCAAGTGTTTTGTTGTTTATTTGAGCACATTTGCTCTATTGTCCCCTCCACTATTCTCTGATAATGGTGCACATTGTCATAATTATTTTGTCTTATCAGTTTTGTTTGAGTTGTATTTTATTAAAATTATAGATAAATATAGTTCATTACTTATCCAAATTACTTATCCAAAGAGTATTTACTTCCTAAAATTATCTTGTTCCTCCTTTCCTATGTCCCCTTCTCTTGATTTCTCCCAAGTGCACAATTAAGTTCAGCATCTCTCCTTGTCAGCCATGTTTTGTAGTTTCCTTCTTACTCCTCCTCATGTGTGAGGTACATCACTTGTGTTAGTCAATATGCATGCATGTGCAGGCACATGTGTATGTTAAGTGAGCTTGTACATGTGCATGGAAGTTGGTGACATCCTTAGATGTTGCTTCTCAGGCACTTGCCTTTTCTTTTTTTAAAGATAGAGATTCTCATGGAAGGCCGGGAACTTGTGAATTAGACTAGGCTGCCTCGAGGAGGAATTCTCCTGTCTCTACTGTGATTCCAGATGTATGCCACAACACCAGCACGCCTACCCCCACCCCTTAACATGAGGGCTCTGGTGAACAAACTCATGTTCTTACACTTATAAGGCTAGTATTTCCCATCTGAGCCATCTTCCCAGCCCCATATTTCAGTTTTACTCATTATTCTGACTGTCATCATTCTGCATCATTAGGATTTACTTTCTTGTCTCATGTATACCATTCCAAGCTTATTTTCCTTATCTCCATTCTCCTGAAACACAATTTTTCTGATTATATGAATTATGATTATACTACTTTGAGTCATACTGTACTACTGTATTTCTTTTTTACATAACCTGTGGTCCTGTTAAAGCTAATCGCTGTCTTCAGATAATACTTTTTTTCCATGTATGACTGGGAAATCTTTAAATCCTAACTCTGATCTCACTGCCTGTATTCCCTGGAGCTCTCATGTGCCTACATCCCCATTCATTCTGCTGTCCTGGAGATTCTCCTTGGCCTCTTGAACTTTGCTCACAGCTTTGCTCTTCTGTGCAGATGCCTTTGCTTGAGAGTTCATTCTCAGGAATGGAAAAATTGTGTTGATTTTAGTTTTGGATGTGGGTGATATTCATTGACCACAGGCTTAGATGGGAGCGTTCTTGGACAAGTTGTTTTTATCAGTGGCCTTCTGATTTTCCTTAGTTTTAGAAGACATTTTCTGCTGGTCTGCTCTTATCTGCTACTAACAAATGCTCCATTGCCTAAAGGCATTGGGCATAGAGTTAACCATGTGAATTCTTAGACATCCTAACAGTATCTTGTTTAACAATGGTAACTTCCTTGTTATCTGAACCCTCCCTCTTCTGTGTCTCCCCACTTACCACTCTCATGATGAAGGACCAGGCATTCACACTGACTGTATGTACAAGAAGCAGAGCCCTTCTTCACACCGTGTTACATAGGCTCCCCTTCTTTATCCTGCAGGAGCTGCCAGTCCCTAGACCTTCTGAATTCTGTGCTACAAAGCCACATTACTTCTCAGTCTCCTCACCACAAATTCAGTTCCAGCCTCTGAGATCCACTCACTGTGTTTGCTGCTAATTAACTAGGTTTCAGCTCCTACAGTCCAGCTCCCCTCCGCTCTCTTGGTTCTTGTGCATTGCTGTGTCTCCACTCATTTCTTGTTACCTTAGTGAGTCACAGTGGCAGAACTACTGGTAAGTGTCTGTGTGTGTTTTTGATGGAGGAATAAAACATTATTCAGACTAAATAATTCTATAGTGTTTCAAATCATTTTAACAAGTAGAATATAATTGAGGAGAAAATAAACAAATATAAACTTACTACTCAAAATTCATACACCTGAATTGCACAGAAATTATCTATGATTGTTTTCAGTTTCTGTTTGCTAAGGATTTGGGTTTTTTCTCTTTTGAATACAGATGGAAGCTTTAGACAGAGCCGACCAAACCTCACCTCTCTGTTAGTGCAGCCCATCTCGGCATCCTTCGCTAAAAAACTCACTCCTTTGCCAAAACTGAAACTGCATAATGATGCCTGTCGCCCTCTAGAACTTCCATATAATGGTAAGGTAACTCGTGCTTCTTTGCATCTCCTGAATACTTTAAGAACTTTGGTCATTTTTTTTTATAAATCTCTTAAATTGAAAGGTCGATAATTATTCATTTCAAAACTACTGACTTTTGGTAGGAGGGGTCTGTCCCATTCTGTGTTTTTATAAGGATAAGTTTGAAAGATAATTTTGGTTAAGATCTAAGAGATTAATGAAGCTGGGATATTTTTATCAAGGAGAAAAGTGGAAATTTGAATTCTTCCAAAGAAAAAGAGCTCTACAAATAAAGCATTTGTACATGCATGGAAATCTGCTTAACATGGTTTCACAGGTTCAGCTCTGGAGGGTTCGCTGCCTGCCAGGGTTCAGTGGATAGCAAAGGCTCTCTGGCAGTCTCACTGTCTGCCAAGATTTAGTGAATAGCAGCAGCTATCTGGGGTATGAAGTCTTTTAGTATAAAGCATTAAAGCCTAATTCCTGCAATTGACTAAAAAATCCCTTTGTCTATACGCATCATCGCCTGGGAGATGCTTCTCGTTCAGTGGTGCAGTTTGTCAGGCCTTGTTGGACTTTGCAGGATAAAACTGAAGCAGTTAAGCTACCTGTGGAGGGATGAAAGTCATGGGCTGCATCTTTTTTTCTGCCTTCAGCTTCAGCATTGAAGTTCTGGAAAAGAGATGGTATTTACATGCTGTTAAATATCTCTGGCTGCTATGAACTAAGATTCTGGTCCTTTGGGTTTATGTGTGTCCAGATCTGGGGGTCTATGGACTAGCAGTATTTTATATCATCTATTTTTCTCCTCACAACTAAAGCCTTAAAATGTGTTTTGAAGAAAACATTTGCAAAGTCAAGATTCTTAAATGTTAGAGACATATGAACTTTTCAGTTTGTGTACATATGTGCATGTGTGTGTGCTTGTGTGTGTGTGCTTGTGTGTGTGTGCTTGTGTGTGTGTGTGTGTGTATGTGTGTGTGTCTGCATATGGATGCATATGCCACAACATATGTATGGATAAGAGAGGACAACCTTTGGGAGTCAGTTCACTCCTTTCAGCAAGTGAGTCCTATCAATCTCATCAGCTTGGACTCAGGGGCTCGTCCTGCTGAGCCATTTCTGCTGTTCTGAATTTGTTAATTCAGTGATGAGTAGAGCTCTTTATGCATTTCAGCAACTATCCACCTTTTAGGGAACTAACATTTCCTGTGATGACATGTAGTCACTCATCTCACTTCTGTAGTAACTGCCCTGTGCTTCCATCTACAGAAACATAGAAAAGCCATTCTAACCTTTGTTAGAATCAAAGGTGGATATATGCCCCCAACACTTTTGTAAACCACAAACTGTTGTGTGTATTAGTGAGCCTCTTATCAAATGATAACATCAATTGCCTTCTCGACAGTGAAGTGTCTTAACAACATGAAATAATGCTCTCCAGCTACACCTCTAACCTGAAGTTACATTCGGCAT
The DNA here is from genome assembly GCA_001675575.1 of Neotoma lepida. Lineage (NCBI taxonomy): Eukaryota > Metazoa > Chordata > Mammalia > Rodentia > Cricetidae > Neotoma > Neotoma lepida. Next base: position 6,779 of record LZPO01036711.1, on the reverse strand, counting down.
ATAAGAAGCCAGGAAGGAAAGTAGAGATTGAGAGTTGTAACCTCACAATTCCAGTGTTAAAGAAGCAGCATTAAAGATCTACTAAGGAATTGTGTCAAAAAATATTTTCTCATGTATTAATTATTATTATTGTGATAGAAAAACTAAATGTACTTAAACTTAGAGAAGAATTTGGTGTTTTGGTGAAGCTTTCATTTTTCAGAAAACAGATTCTTACATTCATATTTTTCAGATAGTAAATGAGCATATATGTGTTTGTATGCTTGAGTTTAAATTTATCTTAAACAGAGGATAATGACACCTCACACCAAAGTTCTGTGTAGAACTTCTTACGAATCATCCAAGATAACTAACTTTTGAGAGTGTGATATACTCCTAAAATTGTATTAATCACTTATGTTGATGTATGTATAAAGATATAAAAGTTCCAAGATGGTTCTTTACTTCAAACAAGAGCCACAGCACTAGTTTACAAATTAAAAATAATGTAAAACACATTACAGTTTAATTTTGCCTTTTTATTGAGTCTTCCAAGCATAGTCTTGAACTACAGTTAGAAAATCTTAATTGATTAAGGTTGAGAAATAGGTAAATGTATGTGCATATCAAGCAATTATTTATTTTACTTTTTTAACTCATTATTTCAATGAATCAGGATATTTAACTCATTATTACAATGAGTCAGGATTCTCTAAAACCTAGGCCAAAATGTAGCCAAGTTTCTCCATTACAAGTGCTTTATCGACATCTTTACCCTTCATATTTTTGATGTTTGCCAACATTTTAAAACAGTGCATGATAAGTAGGTTTGAAGGTTCTATAAACTCTGTAGATGGACCTGATTTGTTCAAGCCTATTGATCTATTCCATTTTATAAAGCTTCTCCGAACACAGCAAAACCAAGGTTCATTTCCTGAATTTTATTTGAGCAATGACCCATTTTAACACTACAAGAAAATGAAAAAGTAGTTAACCTTGGGCTCTGGTTCATCGCTGGGACCATGATAATATATAATGCAGGCTAATGGAGCCAGTGGTGAGTTGAGTTGGCTGAATAGGGAAGAAAGGTACAGATGGAGACAGAGATGGAGGTTAAGAGTAAATGGTAGAGATAAATAAATGAATTCCTAACCACTAAGTGAAGCAGTCATATCTGAAGCTAAATCCATTGAGCTGACAATAAATGCAAGTCAATATATTTCCTTTGGAATGTAATAACTTTGTGTTTGTTTTTCAGTAACTTATAACCAAAAGCTATCTAAGTAGTACAGATGATAAAAGTTGCAAAAAGGAATGAAAATGCCAGCACTCATGAAATAGGTTCAGGAGCCATAGGGAAGAGATCAGGGCATTCTGTGGAGACTCCTTAGGGAAGCAATCCAAATAGCCAGAAGCACTGCTTTTGCCTAAACAGAAACAGATTGGATTGATTAAATCATTGGATACCCTGAATTTGTTTTTTTATTTTTTTTTGGTTTCTCTTTAGAGAGACTATCTGCTAACCTAGTATGTTCTCAGTTATTTTACTTGAGGTTCAGCCTGAACAAAGAAACCTTAGTGTCAAATGTTAATTTGAGCTCCTGTTTAAGGCTTGTGAATAGAGTGAAAATATTTAAATGATAAGTTATAAAATAGGTTAATATAACTTATGTGGAAAATACATACATCAGGTTTAAAGGAAGAAATTTGATAAACTTGATTAATTTAATATTTAAAGGGAGAATATTGTTTTATGCTACATCAACCCTACCAATGAAGACAAGTTTGTGCATGAGTAAACTATGTAAAACACAAACCTATCTGCTTCAATAGAGAGGAAAACATGATGTAGCTCTGATTTCCTTATTCATAATTTGACAAATTTTCTAATGAAAATTATCTTCATTAGAATAATATAGAAATACTTAACTCATAATATCATTTGTGCTTTTTACAAGTTTTAAATATATTGTAAATAGCTCTTTTAAATTTGTTATTATCTACTTAAAAGAATTCATTTACATTTCTTTAGCAGATATTTCACTATATATTTAATTTATTAATGTTACAAAATTTAATTATGCAAAAAATGTCAACAAATAGTTCATTTTAACTGTTGAAAACAGAGTTATTAATAAGAAATGTTCATTCACTTGGATTCTTAAGTGTTTTTTTTTTGCTACATATGAAGCTAATGGAACTATCTAATAGTATTAGCCTCAATGTTGCCCAATGAGAGGAAAATCTAGGAGACTCTGTGTATATATCATTAAAATTTGTTGATGATCATCTATTCATCCTGTGATACGACATGTATTCTGAGACACTGTATCATTATAGAACTGATAGACTGACATGATCTCCATATATTAGTAATATATAAGTTTTAAATTTTTTGACAATACAAAGGAAAAGAATGTAAGTAGGCTATTTTTTTAAGAAGAAAAATTATGAATGTGGTTTGCAGTAGGGTTGGTGTGCTAGTCACTTTTCAAACACTGAAACAGAAATATTTGAGATGAAGGAGGATTGTTTGATTTTGCTAACAGTGATAGGGTTTAGTTCATGGTCAGTTTGCCTTGTTGCATTGGGTCTGTGATGACAAATCATTGAGGAATCTATCAGAGACAGTTGCTTATGAAAGCAGAATGAGGAGGAAGGTTGGAGGTGGCTCTGTCTCTTCCAGGGGCTCCTCTCCAGCTATCAACCTTGCTGCTACTAGGCCCACTTCCTGCAAGTTCTATTGTCTTCCAAAAGCATCTTAGCCCATGGGGAGTTCTTATGCAGGCCTTAGGTTACTTACTTCTAGTCATCATTATGGAAAAAAAATATCCAGAAAAAAATATGGGCCTCATTTTAGTTTGTGTACACAACTCTTTACAGCATACATATGGGTAAAATCAATGTGCTTGTGTACATAACTCTATATTTCATGCATATGGGTGAAATCAGTGTGCTTGTGTACACAACTCTATATGGCATACATATGAGTAAAATCAATGTGCCAGATAACATTAGTAAAGACACTGGCCAGGAATGAAGGCTGCATGTTAGGAGTTGCTGCTGTACTCCTTAGCAGTGACATCCAATTTTCTAAATTCTCCAGCAGCCAATTGCACATTGTACCACCTAGGAGTCTGGGCTGGAAGCTAAGAACAGAGTAAGCTGTGGAACTAAAGATCAGCATTCATGAGCTGCCAGTCTGAAGTCCTTGGATAAAAGGATAAAGAGTTTCAGAATTCACTTTGAAGGACTATTCATGAAGGATCTGAAATACAGAACACAGGTGTGAGACCTATTGTCCAAAGTCCACAGACAGTAGAGTCAGACCTGTTTCCTGGGGAGTGAAAGTAGGGCTTACCCAGGGTGACAGAACTGTCATTCGCCTTGAACTTCTCAAGTTTCCTGCCTTCTGTTTTATCAGTTAGCTATTAGAAATGATTCAGCATAAATTTTTGTTTGTTAAACACTGAAGGCATTCTGAGATGCACACTTTCAAGTAAAATCATCTTCATCTATACTATCCAATATTTCAGTGTTATTTTTGTCACTTTTGTAGCTTTCTTATATTGTTATCTTACTGGTTTTAAACATTTCTCTACTCTTGATAGATCATAGAAGCTCTAACTAAACTTTGGAGTTTATACATGTGATAAAATCTGATACAACGTATGCCATCTATTTTGATGATCTGTTTTTCACAATGGACAGATGGTGTAATTTACAAAGATACAATCTACTGAAAATACCTTGTTCTTTCTCTGTTTCTGCACCCTACTATTTCACAACATTCTTTGTTATTGTTCTTTTCACAGCTGTTCGAATATATGTTGTATGTATGCATGTCTGAGCTGTGAAGGCCCCACAGCTTCTTATCTGTAAGTCTCTGCCAACATTGACCCTTCCCTCATAAGTTATTGAAGCTCCTCACAAGTTGAAGTGATCTCACAGTTACTCCTTCTCTCAGTTCTTGCATGCTGCTAGACACTAAGATATGAAATGTCTCTGACCAGGATGAATAATTGAAGGTTCCTTAGAAAATATTGGTTATTCTTTGTTTCTGTATTTCAACTCTTTGAGGTTTCCCTTGTTCTCTGGATTCTGATATGTGCCCTATAGGTATTTAAAATGAATGTAGAGCATGTTCTGTATAGGTAGTATTCAGTATATTAAATTTGGACTAAATTTCCCTTCTAGGCTGTTCAAATATTCTGTATCTTTTTAGTCTGTAAAAACCTACCCACTGGGAATGTGATTTGTCCATCTTGATGTGGTGTCAGTTCTTTACCTTTTATGTTTTGAGCTCACTTCTCAGGTGTTTATGATCCAAACACTTCTTACTGATTAGTAGAGCCATTGATGGAATATAATTATGTTCTTTCTGTCTAGCAACACATGCCTTCAATTTTGTTTAGCCTGATATTTATTTAGCCTAAGATTCTTTTGTTGTTTTGTTTATTTTTGCCATTTTGGTAACGTTTGCTTTTAGTTTTTCTAAGTCTTTATCTTTGTTTCAATATGTCTCAATACAGCAAAAAACTCACATTTCAAATGCAGTGTATTATACCTGAACTGGAGCATTTGATCAAATACATTCAATGTAATTTCTATGTCTTTGTTTTTTCTGAGCTTAATTTGGCTTTTCTCTCTAGACCACATTTTTTTCAGTTTTTATGTTTAGATATCTTATCATTATATTTTTCCCCAAGTATAATAGAACTTAAACTCTTTGTGTTCTTTTGGAGTTACTGTAGTAATTTCTCCCTAGAAATCCTTCATTTCCTTTCTACTTCATGAGAACTAACTGTCTTTGTCATCTCCTGAGTGCAATAAGGCAGCCTCTATAATACCTGCTTCCTAGAGGGAGAGTCATTAGTTTCTGTCATTAAAATGAGCCCTTTAATGGGGGAAAGAGGTTCCTTTCTTAACTTCATTAATCATCCTTTTGCATAATATACTTGCAGCTCATCAACAAGGAGGAGGTTTCACAATCAATACACTCAAAAACAGCAAATTAAAATGGGTGTAGGACACCTGATGACATCAGGACATTAGTCTTTAAGATGTCCTGCCTGCAGGTTCATAGCCTGTTACCACCCTTACACTTGGAAAAAGTGACTCAGATTGATCAAATTCTCTCAGCTTTTGGATAGAGTCATTATATAATTTATCTGTGTTCACATTCTAACTTAAATTTTGACCTAATAATGCCTTAATATTTGAAATTTCTCAATACTCCTATTAAAATTTACTTTACCATTGTAAATTATTTTTACTTGGGAAATTTTGTCCAGTATCCCAGGCTCCCTTATTACTAATATAGAAAATCTTCTCCTCTCTGTGTATTCATGTCTTAGCAATAAAAACACGAGTTGGTGTTTATACAAAGATTAATTGACATAGAATATAAGGTAACATTATAAAAGTAAATAAAATACTTTAAATGTGCACTACATGACTATTTAGCCAATGGACCATGTACAAGATGTAGTACAAATCCAAACAGAATAGATACATCAATGCTGCTACCACTTAGCCTGGGCTAGTAATACTGCTATTCATAAATCCAGAGAGCTAAGAAATCTGAGGACAGTTGCAGGGAATAGCAATACTCTGAGCTGTAAGAGAGAAGCTGTGGCTTTTGGTTAAGCAATGCAGTCTTTGCCAGCAAGCAAATAGCTAAGGAGGGTGATAGAAAATTAACCTTCCAATCTTTCACATCCACAGCCTACTGATCACTGTTGAAGGCTTCCATTGGCTATACCCTACCTGAATCCAACAATTCTGGGAGCTAGAATGATATGGTCCACAGTAGGCATACTTCTGGAGCACTAGCATGGCCAAGAGGTGAACAATAGATCTCAGAGACAAACGGGAATTGTGTAGATCAGGCAATTTTCCAGAAGATTAGTTTTCTGATTGATCTTATGATTTGTGAGCTGAATTGAAGAGGTTTGATAGAATGATGTGGGAAATTAATCAATTCTCTCAAATTTCACTCTTACAAAAAAGTTTTGCTTCCTTTTCTAATAATCATATTCATCAAAATGTCTCTTATATAAAAAGAAAAATGTATATTTTTTCAAATGCATATACCTCCGTATGTCTAAATGTGCTTGTGAATGTGTGTATGTGTATACTGGAAATAGAGTGAAATATATTCTTTTTTAAAAATATATTAGCTGCACTGCCATAGGATACAGCAGCTAATATTAAGGGTTTTGTGTAAATAGTTGACATTTTTAAAAGATGTTAAAAGATTACAGAACACCAATTATTGAAAACACAAGTTTATAATAGTCTTTAATCCCCATGGAATGTAGGAAAATTGAAAACACACACATTGTTGTGGATTATTAATTTAAGATGTGTTACATTTGTTTAATGATGCAAAGATATGTTGCATTCTTTTATGTGCATTTGTTTAACTCTGTAAAGCTGTGTTACTTTGCCCGTGTAAAATACCTGATGGTCTAATAAAGAGCTGAGCAGACAATAGCAAGGCAGGAGAAAGGATGGGCAGTGCTAGCAGGCAGAGAGAATAAATAGAAGGAGAAATTTAAGAGGAAAAGAAGAACAAAAGAACATGGAGAACAGGATGCTAGGGCCAAGCTACACAGCCACACAGTCAGCCATGGAGTAAGAGTGAAAGTAAGATATACAGAAATAAGAAAAGGAAAAAAAACCCAGAAACAAAAGGTAAATGGGTTAATTTAAGAAAAGCTGGCAAAAAACAAGCCAACCTAAGTCTGGGCATTTATAATCAAGAATAACAAAGCTACACAGAGAAACCCTGTCTC
>LZPO01036707.1:0-14286 GCA_001675575.1 Neotoma lepida | reverse complement strand
TAGTGGTGGCTTGCTCCTAATTCCTCTGATCTCTGTCAGATTTTCACCCTTATTTCTTGTTCCATGTGTTTATTAATAAGACTGGTTAGAAGTTCTTCTTACAATGTACAGCTGGCTCCATGACTCCAGCATACAATTTCAATGTGCCTCTACTTTTCTTCCATCTCTTTAATTCCCTTATTTCCATTGACTGAATACCCTACAAGTCACAGCCAGGGTATCTCTCCTTACCCACCTGGGCTGTAAAGTCATGTGACTATGGATGCTGTATTTTCTTTCATATAATATGATATATGACATGGTGCATTTACCTTTTATAAGTAAAAATAATTCCTTTGGTGATGTGTGCCTGTTTGCTTTGTAAAACAGAGGATACGAAGTCAAAATCACAAAACTATGTTTGAAGAGGGACTATGGTTTTTTGTTTGTTTGTTTGTTTTTTGTTTTTCAAGACAAGGTTTCTCTTTGTAACAGCCTTGGCTGTCCTGGAACTCACTTTGTAGACCAGGCTGGCCTCAGACTCACAGAGATCTGCCTGCCTCTGCTTCCCGAGTGCTGGGATTAAAGGCATGAGCCACCACCACGCCTGGCAGGGAGTATGGTTTTAATGGGCCCCTGGACAGGAAGGAAGAAGCCTTCTGCCTTGACCTCTGCCTGTACTTCAGCCTGAGGCACAAGAATCATTGCACTGGCTATATATAGTTCTGAGTACCCTGGAAGTTTCAGGGACATCAGGGTAGTTATGGGAGCTGTATCTCTCCTTCTTGTCATCTCAGACTCTACCAATCAGTGGGCTGGGCCTTCTGGGGACTCAAGGACAAGAGCAGGAGGACACAGAGCTGGGTGTATCACAATGCTGAATTGAGACAAGTGGCCAGGATGGTTTGCAAAGCCTAAGGGGAATCAAAAGGTACAATGCAGGAACTCCTTCTGGTCTCAGAGGCGGAACTTGACTTCAGGAACTGGGCCTACTGGCCTCCCACAACCACGTGATGAAATCAAGCTGGTACTGACTTGGTTACAGATTTACCTTTATACCCACCAACTTCCTCTGGCTGTAGTCTCCCCNACATGTCCTCACTGGAAAGCAAAACAGACCCTGGGTTCAATGTCGAGTCCTTTTAGAAACAGATGTGTGTTGAGTGGCCTGAACATGCCAGCATGTGGCATTAATTTAGACTGCATTCACTCTGTAATTGACCCTTACTTTATCGACAATCAGGCTGACAATACCCCACCCCCCTGAGTTGCTAAAATATTTTAGAATCCATTCCAGAAAATCACTTTCCCAGATTTCTGAGTAGCAACTGTTATTGATTTCATTGCATTCACCCAAGTAAACAGAATATTTTGAATACTTAATACGTTTCCCATTATTTAGCATCACACAAACCAGATAATGGAGGCTTGTAGCGAACGAGATTCGGTAATAAGCCGCATTGGCAAATCATCCTGGGCCCATCCCGAAGCCAGTTCCTGGAGACTCACAGATGTGCAGGGCTCAGGTCTGGGAACTCTTTCCTTCATAGCTCAGGGACATGTCTATACTGTAGTCTATACAGCTGTCCTACAGAGCCCTCAACTGCCAAGTGCCACTAATGAAACTCCAAATAAAGGGTCAGCTGAGCTGGTCCCTCCTGGCCCTCCTTCATAAACAGAGTTTTGAGCTTTCTTCCATTTGACATCTGATATGGAGATGGAACCCCTCCTTGAGTTTCAACAAGGGCCCAGGGCACAAGAACATTCACAGAGTACAATGCAGGGAACCAGCAGTGACCTTACTGCCATCATCATGACTGTGAGCATATGTGTCCCAAAGTGGAGCAAGTTTTCAGTGCAGCAGGGCTGTGCTGGCTCTGAGCTTCTAGCAGGTGGCAAGCATACTTGTGAGAACCAAGGGCTGAGTGAAGGAGCCATGGATGTGCCCTCCTTAGGATAACTCCTTTCTAGGCACAGGCTGCTCCTCTGCATTTGACACAGCTACTAGGACTTTTGCTGAGGTCACAGAGTTTAACATGCTTACCCTGCTGCTGTCTGCTTCTGCTTTTCACTTTTCTCAAAATATCAACCTCGAAATCATCCTGACATACAGAAGACTTTGCCTCCTAACACTGTCCAGGGATATTCTGGCCTCATCACCTTCCATGGCACTCTGTCCCCTTAGATTACCTTTAGTGATAGTCTTGGATGTTATGTGAGGATGGATAGTCCCAATTATCAGCAGCACAGAATAAATAGAAAAGATAGTTTTGTTCATGAATGTACCTTGCTGTTCATCTCAGCCTCCCCAGCCTCCTCCTTGTCCCAGCCTGACAGAGTACAACATGGATCACCTGCCTAAGACTTACATAGCCTTTGCCCAGAGGCCAAGTTGTTAAATCTATCTCTTGATGCACACATCCTCAGTTAGCACAAGGGTGACCCTGAAGGTTCAGGCTGGTGGTGTGTCCACATGGCCCTGTGGAACAGTACAAGGAGACTGTGCTCTACATTTGATAACCAGATTCTGCCTGTTGACTTTGTACTTTCCATTTGAATATTGGTAAAATATTTTACCTCTTTTAGAAAAATCAGTTAATCCCTTCTTCCCAGACAGTATTGCAGAAACTTTGAATAATGAAACAATCATGAACCTTATTTGAGTCTATCATTCTGACATTACTTGATAAATAATAGTCCATCTAATTATAGCTTTAACCACTTATTTTTTAGTATTTAATCAGAATATTTTATAAAAATATATCAAGAATAAAAAACTAAAATATTGATTTTTAATATTTACATCTAATATTGCTGCTCCTCTGACCTCCCCAGACTGGTGGGAGCAACATCCAAGCAACATTCACAGAGAACTAGAGCATCTTTGATTTCCTCAATGCATGTCCAGTGGAAAGAAAGGTGAAGCTCACAGGTGATAAAGCAGAGCCAGAGCTTCCCAGAGCACTACTAGTCCACAAGTCTTCCCGCAAGCCTGTGTGAAAGCTGAGAAAGTGGCTTTTCTCTCCCAGGACAAATGTGCTTGGCCCAAGGCCCAATTTTCTGGAATCTGGAATGACAGTGGTATTGATTGCTCAACAATCCTGTGGTTTTTGAGAGCCCAGCATTGAAACTAAGGTGTGTGCTTCTCCCAAGGTCTGCAGGTATGTTGCACTTAATTCATTAAGGGTACTGGGATACAGCAAGAGGCTGCAGGAGATGGAAATGGCCACCATCAGCAGACTTGGATCTGTAGCTATGGGCCTATTGCTAAAGTTAGGATTGTTGAGAAGACCCTCCATTCAGCATGGATTCTGCTACATTTTCTTTCTTCCAAATCAAGGTCAGAGAAGAATGCCATAATTGTAGTTATGCAATTGTATGAATAAACACACAAGTGTTTTATTCTTTGTGGTCACATATTTCATGTAGAGAGAAATATTCTATACACTTAATTTGAATTGAGTTTTTTATTTATGAGGGATCAATTGACTAGTGATATGGAACACTTAGAGTTTCAAGTCTAACTTTCTATGTATGTGAGAGCTGAGCCTATGGAGGCTGTTCTTCGGGAAGAAAGAAAGCGTGAGGGATTCTGGCCTAGATTGCTCCCCCACCCCACCGACTGCAGGGTAAATCTGTTCTGTGAATTGAAATGTCTTAATGTTTTGAGACGTTCAGGATAAAATGTAGATACTATTATGATAGGAAGTCCTTCAAAACATCACCAAAGCTCACATTATCTTATGAATATGCAACACATTGACGCTGGCAAGATTTAGTCTTAGAAAGCCACTTCACTTCCTGAGAAGCATTTTTTTCCTATTTGCAAAGTTGGCGACACTGTGCAACCTACTTCCCTTCTTTGTAGGAACTTATGATAGGATGACTCACAGGCAGTGAATGACTTCACCAACTCCCTAAAATTTGACCAGCTCAGTCCAAATGAAGCTCATCCAAGAGACAACAGCAGGTACTTCTGACCCAAAAGTTCTCAGTTTTCAGGCTCTTTCTGTTAGGATCCTCTACACTAGCTGCTGGTGAGGAGTAAGCAGAGCAGGGAGGTGCTGGAACTTCCAGGCCATAGGTCTGAGAGCAGTACAGTTATTTGTGTTTTCTCTCCAACCTAATTCAGTCAGTGGCCCAGTACCCAAAGAGAATGGATCAGGAGGAAACAGCAGTACATTCTATCAAAATACAGTCCAAGAACATGTCCAACCACAAACCTTAGTTCAAAGATACATATACCATATACATGTTATATATGCAAATACTTGGAGGCTAGGGAAATTGCTGTCTTTCTCCTCTTGGTAAAGTCATATTTGTACAGAGTATTATATTTAAAAAGATACAGTTGTAATTATCTTTAAACATTGGGGACTTGGCATTCTGTAGTTTTTGTTTGTCTTGAAGTCTGGCAGGTGCACAGATTTAACACATACTCTGCACTCATTCGGAAATCAGTCATGTAATCAGATGCTCCCTCCAGACCCTGGGATTGTATCAGGTATCCCTGTGGTCTTCAGGGAGGATCCTGATGAAGTTGCATGCCAAGAGAAAGAAAAAATAAGGAACCAGTCTGCACTTTCTAGGACAGAAGAGTTAATATGTAAGAAACTTACAGGGAAGGTGGTGAAGGGAAAAAACAAGCAAACAAACAGCCAAGTGCATGGAGCCACTTCAGCAACTTTGTCACAGAAACTTATAGACACTCTCAGCATGTTTTGATAATTTGCCTAAAATAACAGAAACAGCTATCAGGCTCTAATTCTAAACATGGGGCAGAGATCTGGCAACCCACAAGGCTCACACTGATACCCAGGCATTTGGCTGAGTCCTGGCAAGGAGATAGCTATTGAAGCTGATGGATAATGGATTCCTGTCTTTATAGCATGTCCAGAAGAGACATATGTGTATTCATGTCACACTTCTGCAAACCACACCAGAATTAAACGGAAATCTGATCCCATGATGGAGGGGGCAGAAAAGATGTTGTCTGAGTTAAGGTTTCTTTTGTTGTGATAAAATATTGTGACTATAAAAAAAAGAAGAAGAAGAAGAAAAAACCATTGGGGAGGAAAGGATTTATTTCAGCTTAGTTTTCATATCATAGTTCTTCACTGAGAGATGTCAAGGCAGGAACCTGTGGGCAAGAACGGATGTAGAGGCCATGGAGGAATGCTTCTAATGCTTCTTACTGCTTCCTTCCCATGGCTTGCTCAATCTGCCTTCTTATAATATCTGCCAGCCAAGGGTAGCACCACCCACAGTGAGCTAGGCCTTCCTATACCAATCAGCAAACAAGAAAATGCACTACAGACTTACCTACAGGCAAATCTTATAGAGGCATTTTTCTTAATTGAGGTTCCCTATCCTCAAATGACTCTACCTTTTGTCGTGTGGAAAAAAAAAAAACTAACCAACACAGATGTGCTTTATCTCAGGAGCACTACACAATACACAGTGCTTCTGGTTCCTCCTAATTTTGTGGTAGAGACACACTTCGGCTGTTGATATTCAACAGTCCTAGTAAACTGAGTCAACTCTAAGGTGATGAATGGAAGTCTTTGGGTTTTTGAACTGACATGGGATAGAGGTGAGTTGGGAGTGCTTGAGGACAGACATCAGCTCCCAGATCCCATCATAGTTCTGAAGTTCAAGAACAAGCAGCCTCTCCCCAAATTACAGTCTCTAGTCATACCTCCTACCTGCTCTCAATGCTCAGAGGCTTCAATTATCCCCCTCTCTCTGTACTTTGCCTGAAGCCTCTCCATCATTTGCATTCCAGCTCTCATCCCATGATGTCCCATACTATATTTTATTTATTTTTAATATTTATTGTTGACAGTTTCATACAATATATTTTGATAAAATCCTTTTATCTGCCCCACCACCTCCCATAACCTCTTCTACTTCCCTATGCACTCAATGTCATGTTTTTCCCTCTCTTAAAAAAGGAAGCATGCATGCACAGAAAGAGAGAGACAGACAGAGACCAAATAAGAAACAGAGACAAGACAGAGAGAGAGAGAGAGAGAAAGAGAGAGTGGGAGGGGAGCCCAATTTGTGTTAGCCAACTACTCTTAAGCATAGGGTCTGTTCTAGAGTGTAGTTGATATAGCCAGATTAGTACTGTATTTTAAACATGGTTTATCCTCTGATTATTTACCCTTGAACTAACATCAGTGGAGACCTGTGAGGGGGAATAACAGATTGAATCCAAGTAAGGTGAGAAGATAGATTTTGTGGTCAGTTTTGGTGAAGAAAATATAGATATTTTCTATTGTTTCTCAGCACATGTGAGCTACATTCTGATTTGTGGGCCCTTTGCATTCCTGTGAATTGTTTTTATGACCTAAAGGACATGGATGGCAGGTTCCTTGGTATCTACCCTAGGAATTAGATTGAATCCTCCTCCTGGATCATCCCCTGTGCTTCCTACTACAGAAGGGGATACTATATTAGCCTAGACACAAGGAAGAGCCTCCTGTCCAAGCCTGCCAGCCAAGGAACAGGCAATAGGTGTGTTTGGAAATGTGCTACTTGGAAGACTTGCAAGTCAGTGCTTGTACCAGGCAGTATGCGTCACACTTGTCTGGGTCTTGGTAGCCAAGGTGTCCTTTGTTTTCAGCGATTTTCATTCATGAACTGTTCACCCATCCAGACCTTTCTTAGGTCACTCAGGATTACATTTGAATGTCCTCAGTTAAATCAAGCAATCCTATGCTTGGGACAAGAGATTTAATTGTCAGTTAGTGATTCAGCTCACACAGGCATCAAGCTCATCCTGGAATTAATGAGCCTGTGACTCTGCACATTTCCATAGGTCTCCACAGCCATGGAGATAATTCTGATTCACAACTTCATTCTCTTTTCCTAAGACAGGATTCTGTAAATTGTGTTAGTTCCACTCCTGAGCCTTTTGGACCAGCTTTGCAGAGGGAGGGCCAGAATAGAAGTTGAGTTGTTTCTGTACTTTGATTATAGTCATGAACATTTCTTTTACAGTGATAATTAGCTGATAAAATTCATAGACTACAGCTTCAGTCCAGAAGTCTAGATCTCCATTTGAACTTCACTTTGGAGATACCCCTTACATAAGCCTAGGTGCAGGACCCACATATCACACTGGACCCCTCTCTGCTTCGGGCCTGCCATCCTGTGAGTGAGGCTAATCAGAGTTGTACCGTCTCACTCAGTCATGTATGGGACCTGTAACTGAGATCCACCAACCTCCATTCTATGCTCACCTCAGTGGGTCATCTAGAGTAACACATATCCCTTTCCACTGCAGGATGACCTGCTCTGATAAGTAACATGATCACATGGCCTACACAGGGCCTTGAGACTGGGCAGGTAAACTCTTTCTATAACTTTCTCTATAATCCTTTTGAATGGGTCCACACTTTGAGGGTGACTCTTCCTTTATTAAGGCAGATAAAAAGCTTGAGAACATAGATCTCACAGAAATGGATGGCATTGGAATGAGCAAGCAAAGAATACACTCTACAGTACATGGAAAGGACTCGTCTCGACCTGGTACTTCCTCAGGGTGCATACTGCAGGTGCACATCATGTCCCCAGGGTCAAACTGGCATAGCTGAGTGCATTGTTGGGGAACCTCCAGATGATTATTCCTTACATATGGGCCTCAGTGACTGCACCAGGGACAAGACTCCCACCATCACCTCTGGGAATGCAAATTCCAGCTCATGAAACAGGAGACATCCCGTTAGAATGAATTAAGAGCAAGTCCTGGGTGAATTATGGAGTCCTTTTAAAGAAATGACTGTTTTATTGTTAAAATAAATAGTAGCCATTCTCATGGTCCAGGACATTGCTAAATGCCCACTATGTGTTGCAATTAGGGAAAATGATGCTTATATACCTGCCTGCCAAGGTCTCTATACTTTAGTCAGATGCAGCATAGTCCTTAGCTTCCCCTAAAAATTCCTGAGGCCCTCACACCTGATTTGTTCTTGTCTTTGCATATCTAACAAGGTTACTGCCACACCTCTGTTATGATTTCTTGTCAGATGGTCTCAGTGAGGTTGTGGTCATGATTTTATTTCTGTCCAAGTATTCTGTGCACTTGAAGAGCCTGAACTGTTGCCAGTACAGCCCTGTGCAGGACAAGTTCATAAAGATGCCTGCATAGAATTGAGTGTGCAATTATCAACAGTGCTCTGCATACTGCTTTCAGAGTTTCTAAAATTTGTCTCTTTCTGTAGTCATGTTTTCCGTGTACTGATAGGTTCCCTGCCTTTATCTGCCACTACTGATCAATCCCTCTTGCTTTGTTGTATTGACCTTGTCAAGCTTGCATCATGGTGGTCCTGGTTCTGTATCCAGTACATTGCACAGCTCCTGGCACAGTGAATGTGACTCTCATTGGACCAGTAGATCCCTGTTCAAATCTGGTGTGTGTACATTTGTGTATACGTGTGTATGCATGTGCATGTGTATAACAACTGCATACATGTATAGCTATATGTGAACAAGTCAATTTATGTTATATATATATATATATATAGCATATATAGACATGTGTGTACCTGTATGTGTGTGAGAGTATATGTACACATATATGAGTGTGCACACAAGTGACCATATATGTCTATTTGTGTAACATTTTCTTTGGACAATTTTTGGAGACACATCTTAAAATATTAATCTCTGGATTGTCATATAAGCACAATGTGTTAATATATAAAGTGGCCAGCACCAAAATATAACTTTAAAAGATGCTACATGAGCTCAGAAGCTTTGAACTATCAGCTGCTCTGATATTTTTTAAAGACTCAGCCTGGGTGTGGTGAAGTCTGGACCTAAAGTTGCATGTGATGATGCTGAACTGTCTAAGACTTTGACAGTTTGAATAATGATCAGTCTACCTGACTAGTCCAGTGAAGCCTTCCATCCATACTTTGTATTCTTTGATAAGGCGCAGAGACCAGAGCCTCTTCAGTTATTAGAATTTAAGAACCAGAGCACCCTTGAGACTCTGAGTTCTGGGAAGAGATCTGGGTTTGGTCAGCCTTCTGTACATGCCTTTCCTCCTTTGAAATTGGGCACTCTTATTCCTGTCTGAGTGCTGTCTGTAGTGAGTGCACCTTACAACCTACTGCATTTTCTAGCCACATTATGTGGGCCAAGTCCAGAAAGTTTCAACTCCTGTATTTTGGCTACTTGGTGCTCTGTATCAGCTTGGATAGTGCTGAGTACCCTGATGGTGATCATTAAAGAAGATAATTGCTTATTTTGAAAAAAATCAATATGTGAATCTGCCAGAACTGTACAGTTTTTTTAATATATGGATTCCTGTATTTAGACATGGAGGCTAGGATATGAGAGGGGTGGTTTCTAAGGCTTCTAGGGCCAAGAGCAGGTCTGGAGGAGGAGTTTCTGGAGCTCTTATTCAGGATCCATCTTACCTGAGACACATGCATTGATGAAATTGAAACAGGTATTCCTCATTATTTATTCCCTTTGCGGCCTAAAGCTGCCAAACAGAGGGACATGGCTGGGGTCCTCACAAAGACATGTCTTTAATTTATTTTTAATATTTTTAATATGCTTTTATTTTAAATAGAATTATGTTGCTTTCTCCCTTTCCTTTCCTCCCTCCAAGCCTCTTATGCTCCCCACTCTCAAGTTTATAGCTTCTTTTTTATTATTATTGTTTTACACACACGCAGACACACACACATATACACCCATATGTATATACAAATGTATAAATGCAACACACTGAGTCCCTTTTGTTGTCTATGTGTATATGATTTTAGGTCTGACCTCTACACTGGAAAACCAATAAAGGCTCATCCCTGGAAGAGGTTAATTATCCTTCTCTCAGTGGTCAGTTGCTCAAAGTTCTTTGTTTAAAGGTAGGACTCCACAAAATTTCCCCCTCCATGTTAATGTCTCCATTGATGTCGCCATAGCTCCAGGCTTGTTTATGCAGCCATTTCTAGGAGACACTGTGTCACAGCCAACTTCCTGTTATTCTGCTTAATCTTTCCACCCCTTCTGAGATATCCCCTTAGCTACAGATACAGGAGCTGTGATATATATGGATACATTGGGGCTGGATTCCCCATGATCCATTGGACCAAGGTGTGATTTTTCTATGATGGTCTCCATTTAGTGTAAAGAGAGGCTTCCTTGCTAAGGGGTGTTAGCTACAGTTCTCTGTGAGCAGAAGGATGAGATTTAGACTGCAGGAAGGATTAAGTTGGACTAGCCAAGTGGAGATAGTAGATTCTTTCATAATATCCATTACCTCACTAGCCCTGGAAAGCTATAGAGAAGAGAATAGCAGGATACAGCTGATACAAAGTGGAAAACAGAAAAATATGGAGAGGGTTCCAACTGGGGAGGAGGGAGCGAAGTCAATACAGACCAAGAAGGAAGAAAGAGGGACAAACAGTAACAAGATTGCTTGATCATACATAACACACACACACACACACACACACACACACACACCTTAAAGAAATTTAAGCCACTTGGGCTGACCAATGTTACCCACAAGAACCATAGACTAGCAAAACCCCAGTTCCAGGCATGAGAAACTGCCTTTCCCATGGTTGGCCATAGTAGTTCAAGTGACTCTCCAAATAATAGAGATTATAGATATAGCCCTTGGTTATTTCCTCTCAGGAGTTGAGGGTAGGCCCTTTTTGATGAAGATACCACAAAATTCAGACACAAGACAGATGATTTGAGTTGGATCTGACCTGCAAGCCTCATTTCTAAGGCCTAGACTTCATGGTTACAGGAAACACTATGCAAGCTGCCAAGGGAAGGAGGCATTTAAACAACCCAATCCAGCTGCAGCACCTATGAACCATGACAATGACCAGCATGGCAAGACATGTATAAAGGTGCAATAAGTGGTACTCACATGTTGGCGGTAACAAACAGTTGTCTAATTGGACTTAAGGTCTACTCACAAGAGGAAATTGTGCCTGGTCCTGAAAACCAAGACATTCCTTAATTATCCTGTACTTCCTTATTTAGGGCAAAAGGTGGATCTTTTATTCTTGAAATTTTCTCTTATTACTGAGGAAGGAGTGCCATGGTAGAGCTGCCAACAGGCTTGTCAAGTGAACAATATTTCCATGCAGCACTCCCTATGCCACACACCACATGTCTGCCCACCTCTACCTGAGCTTTTTATTTTTTACCTGGGAAGCAGAAACAGTCAAGAAATCCACTATCTTCTGTGTTCTAGGAATGTCTACTTATCAAGGCCTTCTTCCCTTTGGTCCCCAGATGAGACTCGGAACCAGATTCAGATCCTCCATGTCTCAGGCTTTGCCTCACAATAGCAACCTGATGTGACTAGCCACTTCTCAGAAAGTTGAAGCCCTCATATTCCACTCTCACTCTCCTGGCCATCAAACAATGAAGAAAAGATTCAGTTGCTTTGGAGAATAGGAAGGGCTTTCTTTGACCAGGAGGGACACCAGGCAGCATTGTCCACAGGTGAAGATTTTCTCAAGAGGACCACCAATATTGTAGGAGCAGCTGGGTTTCTCTTTCGGATTGCAGTGACCCTTATTTAGGTGACACACTTAGCTGATACTTTCATACTACCGTGGCCATCAATTTTCCAGTATAAATGCAAGGACAAACAAGGTAACAAGACTCCCGATATTTGTTGTGCAGCACATCCCAGCTTTCTCCATCCTTCTGTGAATAACTTTAGATCCAAACCTGTTTTCCTCTTCTGGGCTGAGCAGTGAGGTGCTGTGCAAACTCAAAACCACAGGGGGTGCTAGAGGATTTCTCTTCACATAGCCTCAAATCTTTGGACTTACAGGTCCTTGGGCAAATTCACAGCTGCTTCCAAGACACTCTTAAACCAATGCTGGCTTTCTACAGCACTCTGGTCTGTGTTTTTATTTGTTTGTTTCTCATCGTTGTTAAGGTTTGATTGCCTCCGAGGGAACAAATGGAGTAGTTGTGAAATCTCATGAAATCCTCAGTGCCTCATGGCTAGAAAGATGTGGAATGCTTCTTCGGGGTCCCCTGGGGTCCATAGAACCAGGCTTTCAAATGCTTGTCTACCACGATGCCATGAGACTTCCTCAGCACCTCAGGGAGCATGTCTTTCCTTGTATTTTTCTCCTACATTCAGGCTGCCCTCCATCAAAATACACTGCATGCTGAGATTTTTCTGGATACTCTTCTGCCCAGACTTGGCATTCTTTCTGCTGGACTTGAGCTTGGTCAGTCTCACCCATTACACTTGTCTCTCAGCATTTCACTCAGTCCTCACCAACAGGACACCGAATGAGACTTTGAGGATGTGGTGGAGGCAGGATGGTGCCTTTGAACCAGACAACACCTGATGTGAGGGAGGGAAACCTGTATGGGTCATTAGGGATTAGTTCGCTCACATTACCTTCCAGGGTCTTCAGGTGTGCAAGCCAGCTCAGCCCATATGCCACTTGGTTGCTGCTTGTACTCTTAGGAAAGAGAGCCTGGGCACTTCTCTTTTCTTTTCTTTTCTTTTCTTTTCTTTTCTTTTCTTTTCTTTTCTTTTCTTTTCTTTTCATCACATTAGGTTTTTCAGACTCATTTTTGAAAAGACAGACCATCCAGGAGGTAGACAGACTCTCACTCTTGCTCTAGAAGGGGAACAAGCAATGAGGTTGGAAGATTTGACCACCATCACCAGCTATTAAAGCAAGCACAATTTTATTCTGCTTTATTGCTAAATATACTTCGGTACATTCCACAATACACTCACAATATTATATGAACATACTTATGAAGTAATGACATGAAATATTATTCTCTCTTCATTTATCAAAGCAAAATATATTGCTTTCAGCTAAAATTATCATTTAAGACATCATTCAAGAATGGGATTTAAAAGCATTTTGATTTAATCTTAAAGAAAAACAATTTCATATGTAAAAGGAAACAGTCACTGGAAAATAAGTTAAAATCTGAAATTATATTTAAAAACAATTTAGTACAATGAGTCATAGTGGCAAAAGTTTGTAATTCTAGCACTAGGGAGGCCGAGGCAGGATGATTGCAAGTTTGAGGCCAGCCTGGGCTTCATAGCAAACTTCTGTCTAAAAAAAAAAACAAAAACACTTCACAGCTCATCTACAATGGTATATTTCATGTGTCAGTAACAATATTGAAAATAGCAGATTTAAAACACTAGTAATATGAAAGTAAGCATACATAAAATTAATGTTCTAAGGTGTCTGTCATAAAAATACTGAACTAGTATTTTGCAATTATTATAAGTAATGGGGTGCCTGGTTTGTATTTTGTCCTGATTGCAATAAAAGTTAACTAAAGGATAAACCTATCTTACCACCTCATATTTTACACAAAAGTGGAATCACTCAAATGTGTAAGTGGGGCCGTTTCCGGCAGTCTGCCTGTGGGAATACATCAGGCTGTGGAGCCGTGTGACTCCCTCATTAAAGCTGATGAAAACTCACCTGTGGTCATGTTTGCTGCAAACATATCCAGTCCTGTTACAGCAGGACCTCAGACAAAAACCACACATATAAGTAGAAAGTTCCACAAGTGATTGTGGAAACGATGTGAACGATCCATGTAACCTTGGGATGTGACCTCGATGCTGTCTTCAGTGTGAGAATTGAAGGTCTGAGAATAAATGGTAGATAAAAAGATCAATAGAATTTAGAATGAACTAGAACCCAGCATACCCATTTGCTTCTTACTTTGTTCTCCCCTTTTCTCTTCCTTCTTCCTCTCCTTCATTCCCTTCTTCCTGCTCTCCCCATCCCCACTTCATGATCTCATTTAAAGCATACTTTTATTGTCTCACAATCAAAGGTAACAATCACCAAACCCAGCACAAAGTGCCCTGAGTCATGCAATAAAGGTAGAGACCTTAGTTATGAAAGAGTTCCTTTTGAACTTTTTACCATTTGAAGTAGAAAATGTACACATATGCACTTGTGTACACAGCCACAGATCCTCATTGCTGACTTTTGCTGGCTGGTGACTTTAGTTCCAGAGATGTTCCATGGCTTCCCAGGCCCACTACCACCCATGGAGTGCACTAAAACCATAACACAGAGGAGCTGGGACACCCACAGGGTGGGGACCCTATCTCTCATTTCCCCAGACCTCCCCCAAATTTAGCACCTCCTTTAAAGATAGCAGATACCTGAATTAGCACAATGTTTCCAAAACATCCCACTGAGGTTTTCTATTTGGATATCATGTCTGTCTTTCTCTGAGACAGGGTCTGGTGTATCCCAGGTTATCTCTGTGTAACTGAGGATATCTTTGAACTTCTTTTTT
>LZPO01036706.1:3143-14298 GCA_001675575.1 Neotoma lepida | reverse complement strand
AGAAAAAGCTTACAAGATTCTTAGTGAACATATATGAAAACGTATTCCCACCAAGTTTTTCTAATACCATCTCAGGATACCCAAAGATGTTTATCACAAAGCTGAATCCCTAGGCCGCACCCTGGACCATTAAATATGAACACGTTGTTGGGCAGCACACGAGCCTGCGTTTTGACAGCCTCCTACAGCTATTCCTATCGAACACTCAGCTGATAATGACTGAAAATTGGGGTCATTTGGATCTAAAGCATACTGGAATCAAACATATCTTGGTGACATACTAATTTTACATTTTTGGCTAGTGATCAAAGAGTTTTATTTCTTTGTCCAGCATTGACTGCTAATTGTCTGTGCCGCTATGCACCTATCCTGATAGACAGTCTAACTTCTTCAAGGCCATACTACAAGGCCCCATTCCAGCAGAGACATGTGCATTTTTCACTCTTTTAAAGAACTCTGAAGTGCTCCCTTAATTCTGAATGCTCTAAATGTGGCTGGACAGACAGTTACTTCCTGATATACTAGAAAGGCCAATGTATAGAGAATACACAGCAGTTTCAGTCTGTACCATGTCTACTGTGTTCTCTGGTCCTAGACATATGAGCAACTTACACACTGTTGCTGTTACATATCATTAAAGCTTCATGTTTGATGCCTTCAATAAAAAAATGACATCAGTTCTTTCCTTTTCTGTCCATGTTGACCAAGCAAAGATTACAAGGAGCACCGTGACTGGTCTTTCTTCAGATGCTTTGTTGTAGCTGATATTTCAGCGAATACATAGCTCCTATCAACATGAAAACTTTTAGAGCTATAAATAGAGTCATAGTTCATATNGTTAACCAGACATACTCGTTTACATATTAAAAACACATAAAGTTTTGAGCTATCAAAACAGTGATTCAGTTTCTCTGGTGAAGAAATAGAGGTGAATTCAACTTGAAAGAAAANATCATATTAGAACATGGGTTATAAAATTGTTAAACTCTTCTATCTGAAATTTGATGTCTTTTCAATCAGATCCTTATGTTATCCAATTAGTTAAGCTAAATTGAAGATTATAATAATTCTGTTTTATATATAAATATGTAATATACAAGATAATGTATTTTATTATGACATTTTTATGCATGTCATGCAAGATAAAAAAAGTATACAGATTTCTGGGAAAACATATTTCCCCACCATCACTCATTTCTGAAGTAAATATGTTATAGCACTATTATACAGGTCTGTATAATTTATACAGGTATATTATTCTGTTTGTTATTTGAATGGATGGAGGTGTGGAATATAATTATTCCCTGAGTCTCATCAATACTTATTTCTTTAATTTGAAAGAAAATGAGAAGTGGAAAAAATTTTAAAGTAAGACACCAAAAGAGATCACAATATCAAGTAATTGTATACCGTACTAATTGTGAATATTGACATTTTATGGCATACATCAGGATAGCTCTTTCTATGGCAATTGGGATGATGTGGACAAATTCAATGGTTATAACTAACTCAAAGAAACAATTAAGAGTCTAAGAAAATTGGAATTTTCCAGGCTCAATTGTCTTCATAATTCAGTCTAATTGTATGCATGGTATTTATGTCAGGCTGGACAGTGTGTGTGGCACCATGGGAGACACTCCTACAAGCAGGCTGTGCTCCATAAAGAGGTTTATATTAGGTGAATTATTCTTCATTGTTTCCTCTTGTCCTCAATTCCAGGTAGCAAGAGTTCAACTCATGAATCCAAAATAAAAACATACATACACTGAAATGCCTCACCCTGTGCACTAGAGACTCTTCAGTGACAGATACTGTTGCTAGAAATCCTCTCAGAGTGTGGTGCACATGCTCTCTCTCTCTCTCTCTTCCTTTTCATTGTAACTAACTCCGCAAAAAACTGAGAAAATATTTTCTTTGAGCTTCCAGAGTTATATTTATAAAATATAATAAAATCACACCTCTCCTCTTCCTTAAGTTTTAGAACCCACAGGCTTTCTGTTAGACTGAGAATAAGGCCACCACTATGCCAAACTCTCTCTTTGATCTCCTGTGCCCACTTTCCATACCCAGCTTACCCTCATCATGCTTCATTTCCTCAACAGTCAAGTTTGAACCCAGTGTAGTTTGAACGCCCTTGCAAGGGCGTTCTCTCTGAGGTAGACTTGGCTTTCACATTGCTGGAGTTGGCTCCTATCAAAGCGCATGGACATTATGACTACCTTCTAGAAGTCCTTTGTGCCCAGCTGGTCACAGCAGCTATCACCTTTGTCAAGTCCAGTAGGGCACGTCTCACTGTCTGAGACCCAGACAATTCTTAATTCATTTACTTTCTAGTTTACTAAATTAAAATCCAACTTCTACGAGAGTTGTAGCTTTGATCAATACTTGTCTGTTGTAATTTCTCAGTATTTAATCAGTGCTTGGCATAATAAGGTAATTGGTATGTTGTTAAATAAGCAAATATTTTAATTGTCAAAATATATTTTAATTAAAAATTCACTTTCAGATGAGGATGGCCAATCAGGCCAATGTATCCTTGAAGGTTCAAGGAGGGGAAAAGGAGAGGGTTACAGAGAGAGAACAAAAGATAAGTATCTTGTTGCTCTCATACAGAGTCCAGTTTTAAACATCTATAATTTGTATGACTAATATACATATAAAACATTTTAATGTTGATACATGCATATATGAGCATTTATATGACACGAAAGGAAACATCTATTTGGGGAGTAAGGGGATCAGTACATGGAGTAAGTAGGTAGAGTGGGGTACTGGGTATAAATTTGAGGAAAGTACAATGATCTATATGTATAAGAAGATGATAATGAAACCACTATTTTATGTGGCTAATTTTAAAAATCAAATGAAAATTAATTCAATAAAACTTTTTTCTTAAAATGTTTTATACAAAAAAATAAAATGTTTATTTCCCTTACGGTAGCTCTCAATAATACTAATTCTATTCATACTAAATTTATTTGCTCAAAGACTATCTCCCCTAACCAAAAGCAATAGTTCTAGTAATGAACTGAATCAATCCTTGCACTTCCTCCCTTTCCCCTCCATCTCCCTCTGTCCAATTCAATGTATGGTCTTGAATAGTAACTTCAGCAGAGACTTTATTCTTGAATGAATGATGATATATGCTGAACTTAAAATGATTAATTTGACAGAGGGCTGATCTCCAAAACATATAAAGAACTCAAGAAATTAGACAACAAAAAACCAAATAATCCAATTAAAAATGGGATACAGACCTAAACAGAATTCTCAACAGAAGAATCTCAAATGGCAGAGAAACACTTAATGAAAAGTTCAACATCCTTAGCCATCAGGGAAATGCAAATCAAAATGACTCTGAGATTCCATCTTACACCTGTCAGAATAGCTAAGATCAAAACACAAATGACAGCTTATGGTGGAAAGGATGTAGAGCAAGGGGAACACCTCTCCCTTGCTGATGGGAGTACAAACTTGTATAGTCACTTTGGCAATCAGTATGGCAGTTTCTCAGAAAATTGGGAATCAATCTACCTTAAGACCCAGCTATACCACTCTTGGGCATATACCCAAAGAATTCTCAATTACACCGCAAGGACACTTGCTCAACCATGAGTCATTGCAGCTTTATTTGTAATAGCCAGAATGTGGAAACCACCTAGCTGTCTCTCAACTGAAGAATGGATATAGAAAATGTGGTATATTTACACAATGAGTATTATTCAGCTGTTAAAAACAACGATATCAGGAAATTTTAAGGCAAATGGATGGAACTAGAAAAAAATCATCCTGAGTGAGGTAACCCAGACCCAGAAAGACAAACATAGCATGTATTCACTCATAAGTAGATATTAGCTATAAAGTAAAGGATAATCATGCTACAATTGACAGACCCAGAGAGGCTAGGTAATGAAGACCCAAGAGGGGATGCATGGATCTCCCTGAGAAGAGGAAAAAATAAAATATCTCCTGGGGGCACTGGGGGGCAGGTGGGGATGGGAACTTGAGGGATCTGGTTGGGGATGGATGGATGGGGGAGAGTACTAAAAGAAATGACTGGAAAGTGGGGGAGGCATTTGGGGGTAAGGTAGAAACCTGATGCAAGGGAAACTCCTAGGAATTTACAAGGATGACTCCAGCTAAGAGTCCTATCAATAGTGGATATGTAGCCTGAACTGGCCATCTCCTGTGATCAGATTGGTGACTACCAAAATTGACATCAGAGAGCCTTCTTCCAGTAACTGATGGAAAGAGATGCAGAAATCTACAGCCAATCATTAGGCCAAGCTCAAGGAATCCTGCTGAAGAGAGGGAGGAAGGATTGTAGGAGCCAGAGGGGTCAAAGATATCACCCCCCCAAAAAAAACCAGAGAAACAAATAACCTGGCTCATAGGAAATCACAGAATCTGAACCACCAGAGAGCCTACATGGGACTGACACAGGACCTCTACATATACATGACCTGTCTCTTATACACATCTAGATGTGTATAAGAGACAGTATATATATATATCAGTTGTGTAGCTTGCTCTTCTTGTGGGATTCCTAACAATGGAGTCAGGGGCTTTCCCTAAGGATTTGGCTGGCTCTTGGGAACCTATTCCTCATACTGGATTGCCTTGCCCAGCCTTAATACAAGGGGAGGTGCTTAGTCTTACTACAACTTGATATGCCATGCTTTGTTGATACCCATGGGATGTGGTAGCATTTTATCTATGTCCCCCAATAAAATTTATCTGAGGANCAGANNAACNAGGTCAGCNNCTAGNCTTNCAAAATTAGCACACGCCCTTAATCCTATCACTTAGCAAGCAGGGTCTGTCTGGATCCCTGTGAGTTCCAGGTCACACTAGGAACAGTCAAGCGTGGAGACACACACCTTTAATCCCAGCATCAACCATAGAATTCTGGAGGTCTATACAGACAGACAGGAAGTGACAGAGATGGGCGATAGGAGGAAGTGATATAGCTATGCTGAAAGAGCCAATGGGAGAACAGAACAGAAAGGAATATAGACGTGGAGGTATCNGAAATCACACACTCTCTTTTTTGGAAGCGGCGGCAGTGGTGTAAGGTAAGGCTGGTAGCTGTTCCTAATTCCTCTGATCTCTGTCAGACTTTCACCACATCTGCTTCTGTGTTTTATATAACAAGACCATTTAGAAAATCAGTCTTACAATGGGAGGCCTGCCCCTTTCTTAATAGAAACAGAAAAGGAGTGGAATTGGTGCCTGGGGCAGAGGGANGTGGGGTAGGGAATGGGAGGAGAGAAGGGAGGGGAAATTGTAGTCAGGATGTAAAATAAATAATTTAATTAAAAATTTTTAAAAAATGATCAATTCTAGTTTTGTCATTTCACAGAGAGGAAATAAGCACAAGTCTACCTAGAAAATCATGGGCTAAATATTTCCATTAAGTTCTTTCAATCCTGGATCTCATTATGTGTGCCTGTAACACAAATGCTCTTAGACCCTGGGCCAGCCATAGCACACATTTTGTCTCAGTTTTTGCTCCCCCAAAAACGGAACAAATGAAAATAAACAAACCAATTATTTTTTTTTGAGCAAGCCCAATTTGAGAGTTGAGAAATTACTAACAGCTGATTATCAGTCTAGGATAAATGATCATATGCAATAAATAATGATGGGATTAAAGAAATCAAGGCAATATTTGTGCTACTTAATATAACACGTCTCTTATTTTTTTGTTTGTTTTTTCATAAAACACTAAAATCTGGGAAAATAATGCTGGACAGCAAAGCAAAGTTTAGACCTTTACAGGTCTCAGGAGAAATTAGTAAAATGTAGTGGGGAAGTTAACTCAAATAAAAGTGCAATGAGCCATAGTTAAACCAGTTAATGAGACAAATTTTGCTATGAATATTACTGGGTTGCTCAAAATTGAAACTGAATCTGATATTTTAAATCTGTGCTCNGTATTTAACAGAACAGGAGACAGTAACATGTAAAAATACATGCTTGTCAGCAATGAATCCTCTGAATCACATTTCACATTTACTATGCTGTCAATAATATGCAGGAGTCTTAGGAATATGCAGGAGTCTTAGGAATATTATGACTCTCCTCTATGTTTTGGCTATGCCATTTTGAAAAATCATCTAATCTTCTTGTGGCATCAACTATGCACCAGTTTAAAATTAGCTTGCTTAACGCATCCATCTGTGAGCAGTTGGGCTAGCAAGACCCAAAGCTGCAAGTCACACAGATTCAAGTTTAGTTTCCAAACTTATCACCAGGCTGGAAATCCTGAGTAAGTACCTAGCCCAAGTACCCTGGCTTCCTCTGCTTCAAATATACTCTTAAATATAATATCTGTAAACTCTTCAGCATGCATGCTATCCGGCTGAGAAATTTCTCGATAAAATGGAAATACTAAGAATGGAAGCAGATTTCTACATGTGGGTATGCTTTGACTGAAAATATTTCTTATTTTTTGTAAAAAGTCAGAACATGAATTTTTGCATCTTTAAAACGTGATTGAACTCCCACCAACAGTGGAGGAGTGTTCCCCTTGTTCCANGGTGGGGCGGGAGGAGGGAGGAGAGGGGGATCTGAGGTTGGTATGTAAAAGGAGTGGAAGATCTTTTTAATTTAAAAATAAATAAATAAACTAAAAAAAAGTGATTGACGTTATGTATGTTTGTAGATGAGTCTTCAAAGCCTTCATTTACTTTAATCTTGTTTCAGGCAGAAATTCTAATTATTCAGGAATCCTAGTATGTGGAAAGCTGAGGCAGGAGGATGGAGAGTATTCAAGGCTACCCTGGGTTACAGAGTAAGTCCCTATTTCAAATAACAAACCAAAACAAACNCATCATACACTGATAAAGGCCATCATCTTCTGCTGATTTTCATCANACTTTCTGGCTTCAGTCCTGGACAGTCTCTTGTCCCAGAATACTTTTTGGTCCCAGAAAAACCTACACATGACTTATGCATCCAGAAACTAATCATAATTTATCAATTAGATAATATAATATCAGTGTATTTATTGGCAATGGAGATAAAGGGAAATATTATACATGGTCTTTGCCTTTAATGCAACTGCAAAGAATATGAAAAAAAAATGAACAAAGACCTGTAAGTCTTACTCTAATAGTAATGTATCAGGATGGTAGTCAAATAAACATGATCTTGAAGTGCTATGAAGATGGTTGATCAGTATCTTTCATTCAGTTGCTCTGAGCATTTTTCATGTCAGAGGTCACTATCTAAACAGTTTTCAATGACTTCTGATATGTATGTGATCTGTACAAAATCTTAGCAGAATATACATATAACCACTGNTCCTTAATTTACAGCAGTTCTACTCACTCTGAATATACAACTCATTTAAAATCTGCTTTGAAAAATGCTAACTGCCTGCTTGCTTTTTCATTATTTGAAATCCATTTCCCAAAGGAAATGGCTGGCACAGCATGTTCAGTTGAGAACAAAACTAACAACATTGTTCTAGCTGCAGTATTGCAGTGGTTACTCCAAAGTTAGCCAGTTCAAAATGTTTCCTAAGATTGTCATGAAAAATGTTGCATTCTCTTTTTACTCCTTCAATTNCATTTAGCATGTCCCCTAGCACGTCTTTAGCATGGCATAAATGCTGCAGTAGGGAGATGAGGAGACAGTGTCTGTCCTCTATGGTAGCAAGCCACTGAGGAACACCACCTGGAGGGCGAAGATGTCTTTTCATAGACTGAATGCTGGAGGCTGCAACTCCACCTGTGTGCAGGGATCCTGTTCATGTTCTTCACTGCTGTGTTTCAAGCACCTTGGACACACATGATGTGCACAATGGTTCTGCAAAGGATAGTCACTGACAGAGTGACTTCTTAAGAGTCTTCTGTATTAAATCTTTTATGGCTATGCTCCCTGAGATAGACACTCTTGACTGCCAATTTGGTTGGACCTGGAACCAACTAACAGGCTGGGCTCCCTGCGCTGGTGAGAAAGGATTTTTCCAGGAATAGTTAACAGAAAGTTGGCAACCCTTCTCTAGAGTGTGCGGCACAGGATGACATTAAAAGCACTGATGCCTGCTTGCCTTTGGGTTTTGTGGTGTGGTATAGATCCCATTGTCACTTCTATTGTCACCATCAAACCCAAGCTTCTTGTGCCTTCCATCATAAATAAAGAGCAACTGCTTTCCAGAAAATTTCTAGGCCTTCAGGATCACATTGGGACTACTGGGACATTCTGCTTCATGGCATAACAGCAACTGGACTCAGTCCTTTCACCATTTAGACAGCTATAGCTGAACTACCTAGAGCTATACTGTGTAAGCCAATCTAATGTATCCCTTTTATAATATAAATCCATTATATTCATTTTGTTCTTCTACAGAAACCTAACTAATGCACTCTGCTTTCCCAGAACCAGGAGGTATTCATTAAACTGATTCCTNCTTGAGTCAGCTCAGTGTCACTAATTTATACAAGTGTTTGGTGGAAGGGTCCATCCATCATTTTGAGGACCAGCAATCTGCTCTCCAGTGTCATATATCTCTCACACTGTTCAGTTTCTGTAAAACTCCTGAGATTGAACAATCTCTTTTACCACTGAAGAAAACCAGTAAATATTTTTGACACCAGCAAACTATGCATCTTAAGTTTCTAAGTCAATTAGAGCACAAGGCTAAAGCCATATACAGGTTCCAATCATAGGAAGGTCAGGTTATGTCCTCTTCAACCTACATCAGTAACCTTGAGTAATGACCTTTCAGCCACTGATAGGAATTTTTTAAGAATGTGCATGTGATTACTGGAATGCATTTCTGCTGTGGAAAACATAGCTCATGCCATACTTTCTGTAGAATAGGAGCTGAAACTATCCATTCAAGGCTTCAGCACCTATAGCNTGATGTATTTAAAACCTTAAAGAGAATTATAAATTTACATTTGGTTATGGCCTTCTANACTATGGAGGCTCTTAGTCATTTTAAGCATTTAACAAATGAATATATGGAAATCTTCTTTTCTGAGCACAAAGGTTTTGCACTTTGGTCTGTCCAACTATGCCTATATGTTATACATTCATATACAACGCATACGAACATACACACATATATATGTTCACACCTATACATTCAATGCATGATCTATACACTTGACAAAATTTATAACTCAGTGGGTATAGGTAACAAGTCTTTTTAAAAATAAAAAAACCATCATGTTTATAAATTATTCTTTTACCTTTGAAGTTTACTACACCAACTGCAGTTGAAGCCAATCTGAGAGGATACACAAGGACCACAACCATTGAACTGGAGACATGCTAAGAAACAGGAGAGAACAGATTCATCAAAACTAATTAGTGTGGAGGAGAGAGAGAAAAACTACTTATCCAAACTAAATATCACCACCCATCCCTGTACACACTTATGGTCAGGATACTTATGCTTGACAAGCACAATTAGAATTGCATCCTAAACACAATAATTATAAGCCAACTTATTGAACAGATCAGATTGTCAGACTTGTTGTTTTTCCCCACTTCACTATCTTAAATTAACTTACTGGGGAGTGGGGTCATCTCCACAGCTGAAATGTTGGTAATTTTTGACATTTGTAGTTCTACTCGGTGATATTCATAAATTGTTCTTCTTCGAACATCTATAAAAATAATAAGTGAAAGAAAATCAGTGCTGAACATTTCTCCACTTCTAAACAAGATCATTTTAATAATAGACAGAGACATGCTACCCATTCCTAAAAAAAGCCATTTCAGCTTTAACGTGGGAGAAGCTGTGTCATCTTATCACTGGGATTTCAGATATCAAATCCTTCAAAATATGGAAATCTATCAAGGACCCTATAACGTTGTGTGTGTGTGTGTTGCAGTTATCTGGAGACTTGCTAACTCAGGGAAATATCTTAAATCTCAATCTGCACTTACCACATCAATGATAAAAAGCATTTCTGGTTATATAGGTTCATGATATAGGGGTTTAATTTTGAGACTATCAGTCTCTTCACTGGATGGGTTTTAACTTGGAGATGTCTTAGGTCAGAAAGTATATAAGTTTGTGTCCAATATGTCACTCACTGGAAAGCTCTCATGTTAATGAGACTGGAAAATTTAAATTTAAAATTTAAAATCACAAATCACTAATCAAATTAATTACTTTTTTGTATAATTGAAAGAAGCATACATATTCTCCTCAATCATTAACAACTGAGGGAGGATAAACTTCTCCTGTCATTAGAAAAAAAATAGTGAATTCTTGACACAATTCCTTGAGGTAAGGAGTCATAGCATCTTCTTTAGTCTTTAACTTTTAAGAAAAGATAATGATTGCTGACTCTTTCCCTCCACCTAAGTTGANTAAGTTCCTAATATATTTCTTTCCCATGTGATTTGCCCATTTTAGTTCCTAGATGTCAAAAGAATAAGGGCTTATAATGCAATTATTAGGATGGAGGTTCTCAGGTCTTCACAGCAAAGTTTGGAAAGTGCCCATCATATTAGCTGATTTCTACCATATCAGCACATTGTTCATGCCATATTATACTTTGAAAACCTCAGGTAGTGGCAATGAATGGGAAGCCCTCCTGGGAGTTAGTTATTGATATGGCATATGGAGTGGAGGGACAGAAAAACCATTATCTATACTGGTTCTACTGCCTGCCTAGTGCCCCAATTGTTGGGAGGCAATGAATTTAACAAGACTATAATTAATGAAAATCATTTTGTTTGCTGACCCGCCAGTCAATGACAGCTTCCAAATGCTTGCTTCTGTTGTAACTCAGACAAATCTTTTAAAAACAAGTCATTAGGAATTTGTTCACTGATTGGCCCTGCCAAGCCTAGAAGCTTTCATATGATTCCAGAAATGTATTTAGCTCATATGTCTTCAAGAAAATAAGCCACAATGTTAAAATAAATGTTTATTACTTCAATTACTTTCATGTAACTTTAAAAAACTTAATATTGACTGTGATACTCATCAGTTAAGGACTGTTACAAATTAGAAAATAAAATAATATAAACTTTCACAGAGTAACACCTGGAGAAAATACAGTCCTGTGAATAGGATATTCTGGTGCTATGACTCAGTGTGCAAATGTTGAACTGTTGATTTGATGAAGTCTCATGACCATCAATGTAGGTGAAGGGACTCTGGCCAGCAAAAGCATGGCGG
>LZPO01036705.1:0-14318 GCA_001675575.1 Neotoma lepida | reverse complement strand
TGGAAAGATTATTACCTAACATGGGCTAACATGTTGGCACTGGGAATATTCTATGACTAGATTTAGAAAACTATACCAACAATACAATTTCATTTTTATTGTGATTACCATGGTAAATTTTATTATACTGCCAGTACTCTATATATCATTTATTCTATGCCAGCATAGCTGAGGCAAATTATTACTTTTTGATATGACAATGCCATTATGTTTTGATATTACTTTAATAGGTTACAATATAGATTAAAATACATTAGAAACATATATNCTTACATATTAGAAATATACACACATTCTCTATCTATATATAGAGATGGCAAACTTCTGTAAACTAATTTCTACTAAATTATTTTTATAAAGGTTACTAAATAATTTGTTTCTCACATGTCTATCTCAAGCTGACCAGAAATTTGGCATGCTAGATTAGAAAAACATTTTCTATATGGGCAACTCTGTATCAACGACAACTTCGTCATGTTTTTGATAAATGTTATACTTAGCAAGGTAAATCAATAAGCGAAAGTTAAAACCACAATCACAATCATGTAATCACAATGCTCACTCTCTCCTTCTTTTCCTATCGCCCCCAGCCCTCCTCCCTCTATGTAACCCAGGCCACTATGTAGCCAAGGATTATCTTGAACTCAGGATACTTCTGCCTCCACCTAACATGTATTAGGATTATAGGCATGTGCCACCACCAGGGTGCAAACACAATTCAAAAAGTGATACTTACATTTTCATCAAACTGATCATCCAGTTTCAGTGATCTTTTAACTCTGCAAACAAAATATTTAAAGAAATTTTAGATTTGACATGCTTTATTTTAGGCTGATATTTTAGGATAAAATAAAAATAATTGAGTCCAAGTTATTTTTCCCAACTAATTTATATATATTGCTTGTTAAAGCTAAATGCCACATGAAAATTAATTATGATGATAAATTTGATTTTAATGTTTTTACTTATCAGTCTATTTCTAGTAGCATTTTAAAATATGGGATCCTAATTTAAATGGATGACTTCTTCATATATATAGCTTATATACAAGTACTGCCATAAAATTTAAATATTAGTTTTATTCTTTTTTGGTGGTGGTACTGGTACTGAAATCAGGCTCTGCACTTGCTAGGTAAGAGCTACCAATGAGCTATATCCCCAGACTAGTTTTTATTATAGAAAAATTTTAGTAAACAAATCAGTTATCTGCATTAAAATATGAGGAAAATTTATACATAACAGCAAAATAAATATCTTTGATAGAGACACTGAAAAATTTACCATTTGCAGGAACAGAGTGCTAAGTGGTACAGGTATTTGTAAGGCAAGGCTTTGCACATTATCCT
Organism: Neotoma lepida; assembly: GCA_001675575.1. Taxonomy (NCBI): domain Eukaryota; kingdom Metazoa; phylum Chordata; class Mammalia; order Rodentia; family Cricetidae; genus Neotoma; species Neotoma lepida. The sequence goes on along the minus strand of LZPO01036705.1, from coordinate 12,972 downwards.
AGCATTGGACATGATTCAGAGCAAGCAGACTATGACTTAACAGGGGAACAGATGCTCTACGTCTTTATAAGTCCCCAATCCATAAGAAACTATTTTTTGCTTCCTTCACTACACTGATTCAGAAACGTGCGAGGCTCTCTCTGTGTAAAATCTGTTCTGCTAAATGGGATGCCCAGCTGTTGGTGACAATGCTTAGAAGGGAAAGTTGAATATTTATAATACTTTATTCCGTACAGCTGCCTTCTAAAGAGCAGTCATCAACATTTTATTGATTGCAAACTGAATGCTCAAAGGAGAAAAAGGTCAATATAAATTAAAACTGGTTTTCCAAATGCAGTATTAAAAGTACTTCTTGAGCTCTGAGGCAGAAATTACCTCAAGTATTAGAAAATTAGAGCATTCTGTAAAAGATTGTCTTATATTCAGTTTTATAGAACCTCTCCTAAAAATATAGATTCTAGAAAATTACCAGAGCATTTTTTCTTTGTTTTCAAATGCTGCGACATTAGCTTTTATAAGAACACAAAGCTCGCCCTGATACTGCTCAAAATATTATTGCTGTATTATCATTGGCTAATTCTTAGAAAAAGTAATTCTGTGTTCAGATTAGATAAAAAGTACATCTACGAAGCCAAGGAAATGTTAAACTTCCAAGAAAGTGAGTAGAGTTAAAAAAGGCTTATAATCTATTTTATGTTTGTTTAGAACCTAAAGATGGGATTTTCTGAAGGTAACAGAGTAGTAAGTAAATTGGTAATAAGCATCCTAAGATTTACTAGGCAACAGGAGAAGACATCTGAAAACTGACTTAGTTCAGCCTATAGGGAAATTTGTGCAACTTGCTCAATGTCACATGTTTTCAGAGAGGGAATCTCAGATCTATGGTAATGCATGATGAAAAAAAAAAAAACATCTCTCCCATGCTAAGGGACTGGAATCTTTTCTGGACCTCACAGCCAGAGCTAGTAATACATCTTGAGGACTGCTATCCTATTGTGTACTCAGTCTGTTTGTTTAGCTTGCCAATGCCTTGGATTTCCCATGTTATCAACTTTGACAACAAAGCTAATGTATAATTGTAATCTTAAATTGTGTAATCTTCCATGCCCCTGACCCAGAGTAATGCATGTGTGTTCTGATAATCATTTGCTGGAAACAGCACATAGGCTGAAGGCAGTCTTGTGAATGAATATCCACCACAAATGTTGCAAAACTTAGGTACTGCTTGATAAACAACTGTGCTTGTAATACTGCTTGTTATCTGGGTCAGGTGAAGTCAGTGACTTAAATCCCTTGTAAAAGATTCCTGTAAAATATCCCTCATTTCTTCCCAATGTGATAGTTTTTGAGCTGCTCAATACATATAAAACAAAGACCTCTGTTAGGGACAGACATAGATTCACAAGACAGCCTTCAGGCAGGCAGATTCAGACTCATAGACAAGAAGGACAGAAGACACTGGGAGGGTGAAGTGGAGAGTTCAAATCTGCATTTGTTATTGGTTAGATGACATGAAGAAGTGCTTTGATTTCTTTCCTTAAGGTGACACTGAGGCATTATTGGTGTCTCAGAGTTTATTAATAATGCACTCAAACTAATCATACAGGTTTTGAATTGAGAGAGAAAAAAATTACAGATCCCTTAAAGAACAAACTTACTAGAAGAATTTATGATAATTTATCTTTACCTTTCAGTCAGAATTGGACACAATGTTATCAATTATTAAGTATCTACTGCTTACACAGATATTCCTTTATCCACGAACAACTGATATAAGAGGATGAAATGATATTAAATGGATTATTCTTGAGTCAACAGGAACAGAGCAGAAACAGATGAAACACGTAAGGAAGAACAGGCAAAACTTGACCAGACACAAGGATCTCTCTGGAAGTTCTAAAGTTATAACTGGCTCTTAAGGCTACTATCTTGTTTAAAAGTAAATAAATAAATAACAAAAAACCCCATGCAAGCAAATATGATGATATATGCCTGTAACTGCAATATTCAGGAGGCTGTGGCAGGAGATCCAGAGTTTAAGGCCAGGCTGGGGTACATAGCAAGAAATTGTTGCAAAAGAAAGCAAGGAGGTTATAAAAAATGGGCAAAGGATTTGAATACACATTTCTCCAAAGGTATAAAAATGGCCAACAAGCACGTGAAAAGATGGTCAATAGTCACTAAGGGATCCACATCAGAACCAGGAGGTTCTACATGCTACTAAATACTACTAGCGAGATGGTATTATAGGAAAAACTATAAAATAAGCAGTATGGCAAGGATGCAGATAAATAAAAACCCCTGCACACTGCTGATGAGAATGTAAACCAGTAGAGCACTATTTAAACAATACGGTTTCTCAAAATATTAAAAATAGAATTACCACGATTCAGGGATTAAAACTCCAAAATGATCTGAAAGCCAGGACATGAATGGGCATGCATAAAACAATGCTCATGACAGCATTGTTAAAATGGCTAGTGGTAGATGAATTAATACACAAAACATGGTATGTACATATGTGGATATTAGTCAGCTTTAAAAATGAAATTTGATTTCAGGCCTGACTACAGGCCTGTATTGGATAACCAGTCAGGGAGCACATCTCTGGGAGAGGCTCATTCTTCCTTAGTGGTCATTAGCTGCCTGTAGTAAACCACACTAGACAGACTTAGCAGTTGTATTTATATATGCATGTGTGTGTACCAATAATGACCAAAGAAAAACAGGCCACCAATTAGAAAGGGAGTGAAGGGGACACAGGAAGGGCTGGGAGAAAGTGGCATCATTATATTTTAATTAAAATATTAATAAATAAAAAACAAAAAATAAATTTGACACTTACTACAACATAGATGAACTCTGAAGGCATTACCCTGAGTAAAATAAGCCAGTTACAAAAGGATAAACTGTTAAGATTTTATTCATATGACAGTAGTCAAATTCAGAGACATAATAAAATGGTGACTTCTGTGGGCTAGAGGCAGGAAGAAATGGGGATTATTGTTTAGAGTATAGTTTTAGTCTCACAAGATAAAAATAGTCTAGAGACAGAGCATGGTAATGGTTACACAATAGTGTGGCTGTACTCCCACTTAAGGGTGATTTTATAACTGCAGGTGACTTCTCATTTTCCATTTTCTCAAATTTCTACCTATTCCCATAATTTGACTGTTATATCCCATTTTTAGTAGTACTAGGTTTAGATGTGTGATGGTTAGCCATAATGCCAGCCTGACTGGATTGAGAAGTGACCATTACAGCATACCCCTGGGTTTCAATGAAAGCATTCTTAGAACCCACCTTGAACGTGGGAGGCACCACTTCTCAGAGTGGGGGCCCAGATGAGACAAAAAGGACAAAGGAAAGCTGTGTGCACAGGTGTTTTCCCTTTGTTTTCTGGCTGCCATGCTGTGAGTTACTGCTCCACTATGCCTCAGTGCCATGATGGACTGATATCTTTAAAACTGTGAGCCAAAATGGATGTTTCCTTCCTGAAGCTGTTTTGTTCACTAATACAACTGGGATCAAAACCACAGTTGCTACTAGAATTAATGCTGTTGTGATTTTATAAAGACATATATTTGGTGTGCAAAGTTTTCAGCAGTTAAGATTATGTAACATTCTTTAAGAATGGTCCACTGTTTTATTTAGCTTAACACGATAATATCCTTAAATAGGATTCTCTGCTTCATCATAACAAAATAAGTAGATAAGTTTTACTATATAATGTTACTAACATCAGTTATAATACTAAATAAGTGGTTCTAAGGGGGAAAGCTATCACTGAATCTTAGCCAAGAAGGAATGACACCATGGAAGCTCACAAAACTATTATGATGGGATTCTTTTTTATAGAACTTTTAAAATGTTAAACATGATTTTGAATGGTAGGGTTGAGTGCAGTAGTTGGGGGTGAAGAGTAAACTTAGGGAAGTGGATAAGACTAGGGGGAATCTCTCATGCTATGCCAAATACTTCCCCAAGGTTGGTCAAAACCCATAATTGCATTAAGTTTCACAAACTTGGTAATACTGGCCTGTAAATTGGTAAGACTTTCTAACTGGAAGGTAAAAATATCACTTAGTATTTCAGTGCTTCCTTTACTCCTCAGTATAATGGCCACACTAATGCTGCCAGCCACCAACTTCACAAGTGTTTAGAGGACTTGTGAATGTGTTCCTGAGCTGCTTAGAAATCCTTAGATAAAAGGCAATGGACAAGTTCATAACCCATGTGACACGTTAAATGTAACTTGAGGTATATGAAATGATTTACTTTCTATCTTGCATATGAGAATGAGAAAAGGGAGAAGGATCTTCTGTATCTGTTTTGTATTTTCCTTCTCATTCAAGCCTATGTTTGTATACAAAACTTCCCACAATCACACACAAAATCTCCATCATCACATGAGTGAGTGGGAACTCCACCCATCACATAAAGCATCTAAATGGGCACAATGGGAAAGCATCTAAAGGGAATGTTCACTATGACACTTTATGACACAACCAGCCAAAAACTTTGGCCAATTACAAGGTAATGTATTTTTATATCAAAACCTTCCTTCTCAAAAGATTAATAATGAGCCAAAGGATGTATGGATGTTTTCTTCCCTATATTATTAAATCACGAAGTCTTGTCTGTTATTTAATAAACATCAAGTTCTGAAGATGTTTATTGAACTCTCTTCCATGAAAACTCAAATCACAGACAGTACATATTTTGATTCTCAGAGACTGAGAGTAGTTGGCCTATTGTTGTTACATAAGTTACTGATTTTTTAAAATCAATTGTAATTTTTTCATTAAAATGTCTCAATTATTTCAGTTTCTTATGGTGTCCCACTTTTCCATATGTAAGACAACTAATTTGGTTTGAAACTCCTAGATATGTCTTTAAAATACATATTTGTCATGATATATAGCATCAAGATGTATGACACACATAAATATATGTTATACATAAACACATATGTGTATTATATATTTGGGGGCAGTACTAGGAGTTGAATCAAAGGTCTCATACATGCTTGGCAAGCATTCTACCAATAAAGTAACACCCCCCTCCATTTGCCTCTTAAAAATACTTTGATCAACTACATTCAGGGTACTTTAAATATCAGTCTTCAAAGATGTCATATTAATACAGTTATGTCTAAGGTAGACTTCTGTGTTGATGTATGTTTCATCAATTGTAGAAAAGCTATTCTCCTCAAATATTATTTCTCCTCCATGCTACCTTTCTAACTCTGAAGTTACTGAAAATTAAGTTTTTACTCTCTCAATATGTCTTCCCAGTTCTGAACTCATTTTTCATGTTATTGTCCTCTATGTAGGTGTTTCATATTTACGTTCCAATTTTTGAATTCCTTCTTTAGTTGTGTCTAACTCATTATTTTATTCACTAGTTTAATTAAAAAAATCAGTGATTTTGATGTAACTTTATGTTTTATAATTTTTTTTAATTGCAAAGGACAGGGGTGGAGACATGTCTATAGTTCTCAGCATTTGAGAGGTTAAAGCAGGGAAAATGAAGGTAAGTTCAGGATCAGCCTGAGCTTCAGTCTGAGATCCTATCTCAAAAAAAAAAATTGATCCAAAAGTAAGAACTATTCAGACTTTATCCAAATATACCACTTGTCTGAATTTTGTCTCATTTGCTTAATCACTTTAAATATACATATATGTAAATATGCAGGGTTTTCTGATCCAGTATTTCCATGTTCTCATCTTCCCACCCTTCTCTCTTTCTCAACTGGGTCTCATGCAGCACAGGCTAGCCCTAAACTCAGTAGATAGCTGGCAATGACTTTGAACTGCAGATCCTCTATTTCCCGGGTTGTGGGACTACAGGCATGTCCCACCACACAAGCCTCCTTGTGTTTTACCCAAATACAAACTGTTTTCTTACATAAATCTAATCATCAAAAGTTTAACAAGTTACTGATATAATGGCAACAGACTGTATTGAAATTTCATCCTTTGTTTGGGGAGGTGCATGTGGTGCAGCTTTTCTGGAGGAAGTACATTTCTGCAGGCAGTCTTGGACCACTTCCAGTTTGTTCTCTGCTTCATGACTGTGGTTCAAGATGTGAGCTACCAACTTCCTGCTCCTCCCACCATGCCTGCTGCCTACTGCCATGCTTCCCCACCATGGCTCTTATGCCTCTAGACCCATAAGCCAAAATAAACCCTTTCTTCTATAAGGTGCTTTTAGTCATGGTGTTTTATCACAGCAATAGAAATGTAACTAATAGAGAAGTTGGTCCTGAGAGTAGGCTGTTGCTTTGAAGAATATGACCATTGCTATTATTCGAGTCACTGTGGAAGACTGGAACTTTGGACTAGAAGAAAATGGTTGAATTCTGTAAGCAGAGTTTAGCAAGCTGTTCTAGTAGGATCCTGGAAGACAGCAGTACTGAGAGTAATGCAGATGGCAAAGGCCCAACTCAAGAGGTTTCAGAGGCAGGCAACATTAGCAACTGTGCTATAGGCCATTCTTGTGACATTTTGGCAAAGAATCTGGCTGTCTTCTGCCACTGGCCAGAGAACCTGATGGAGACTAAGTTAAAAAGTAATGGGCTGTCTTAGTTAGGGTTCCTATTGCTATGAATAATATGACCATGGCAACTCTTATAAGGAAAACATTTAACTGTGGTGGCTTGCTTACAATTCAGAGGTTCAGTCTATTATCATCATGGTGGGACATGGGGGTGTGCAGGCAGGAAAGGTAGCTGAGTGTCCTCCATCTTGGCTTGCAAAAAATAGGAAGTTATCTGAGTCACTGGGTGGTATCTTCAGCATATACGAGACCTCAAAGCCCACCTCCATGGTGACACACTTCCTCAAACAAGGTCATACCCACTCCAACAAAGCCACATCTCCTAATAGTGCCACTCACTTTGGAGGTCATCTTCTTTCAAACCACCACATGGACCAATTTCATTGATAGAGGAAATTTCAAGATAGCATAATATTGAATCTGTGACATGGTTGTTATTAATGACTCTTACACAAGTCTATAGTACAAAAGAGCATGTGGGGCAGAAAGAAATAAAATGTGCACAGTTTAAACAAAAGNAGCACCAGAAAACACAATGTTGCAGCCAAGGTTTGTGTTGTGCTGCAATTATTGAGGAGATTAATGCCATTAAGGAGAGTTGTGCTCTGCACTGGGACAAGAAGGGTGACCTCAGGACAAGACCCCACTCAGCTAAGCTTCCAATGTAAAAGGTAGCCTAAGGGGTTTCTGCTCTTAGAAAGCCCTGAATAAAAAAGGTTGCTACTAATTTGGTCAGTGGTGGGTGTGAGGATGTATCCAACCAGAGCTGGAGCCAACCTTGGCAGTGCCATCCAGTGTGGTACTGGCTGTAGAGACATGAAGGACACCAAAGTGAAGGGAGTGTGGATTCCTCCTTTGCAGTTCCAGAGAGCTGCTGAGGTCAGGCAGCACATGGCAGGAGAAGGCTCTGAGACAAAAATGTGATTCATATAGGACCTAGTCTTGGAATGTTAGGGATGTTCAAAGATTTTCATTTATATATTAGGAGAGTGCCTCACATCATTATAAAAGACCGCATATTATACTTTTCGCTATTATAACTTGCTGAGTTTTATAAACAAGAAAAATTTATTTAAAATTCATATTTTTAACTATTTAGAGCAAGTACTAACAATTACCAACCTTAAAAATGCAAGAAATTATGTAACTCTGAATATCTCCTGTGGGTCAAACAATGTTTATTAAATGGTTAACTATTACTTAGTCTGGCCCATCATTTTAATCATTTAAGATGAGCTTAAAGAAATTACTGATTTGTAATCAATCATCACAATAAAAATAATTCCATTTGGCATTAGCACCAGTCTGAATAAAAGCCCAAACAAGTGTAATAAAATAGTTAGGCTTTCAAGTCAGGCACCATGGTGCATGTCTGTAACACCAGCACCTGGGAGATGGAGGCAGTAGGATCAGTTTATGGCCAGCCTTAGCAACACAGTGAGGTTAGGCTACATTAGACAGTCATTTTATTAAAAAAGTTAAGAAAGAGTACATTTTAATTTCTTTTCAGAATACTCTGACTTTGTAAGAATATCAGCAGAATTAACCCACTCTAAGAACACTGTCACAGTTAGAAACTCCTAATTCTATTCTAATTTTCTAACTTTGGAACAGAAGTAATTCTCATAGAAATTATGTTGAGTGTCTTTGGCTGAAACAGCATGATAATACACGTTAATTAGAAAAACTAAGCAAATCCAACTAGGAAATTTATAAGTGAAAGGATGGAAGATGTGGGGATGGGGGAGAGAATCAATGGAATTGTAATAGTAAAAGCTATTACATTTGCCATTAGCAATATGTAAGCATAGATGTGTGAAATTTCTCCATATAGTCTAAAGCAGCTGCTGCTGTTCCCCTCCCCACTTTTAAGTCCCAGCCTTATGTTGGCCTTAAACTCCTGGTCTTGGTCCTCCTACCTCTAGCTCCCAAGCACTGTGGTTATTACAGGTACCACCACATCTCCCTTAGGATAATTTCTTTTTAAACAGCAACCTTACCATTCACTTAATATTTATTGATCAACTATTTTATTCATGAGAATTCAAATCCTGGTGTGTTTGAGTCCAAGTGATTTTTCCACTTTAAGTCTGAGAGTCAAGGCTACAACCTAGATAAATTATATTGCCTCTGGCTTTAGAATACACAGAGAAAAACAGGAGTACACTTGGCTGGAAAGATTAGCTTAAAGAAATTAGGAGCAGCAATTAATTGATTCACTTGTTTCTCCAAGGATCTAATGGATGGTAGAGAACTGTACTTACCAAGAACTTAATATAGGTAAACTCTAAATCTTAAAAACAACAAACAAAAAGCTACTTAAATTGGTTATGATGCATACTAAAAAACAGATGTTCAAATTATAAAAGCAAGCAACCAAAGATTCATCACCCAATTTAAGCAACAATATCACCAACATGACTGGATACACATGGCTCCTTTGCTAGCCCACCATCTTCCCCCATGAGACAACCATTAAAATGAATTTTATGCTATGTCCCTGCTTTTTCCCATTATAATCTTTTTTGTTGTTGCTTTTTTTTTCTTTCTTTCTTTCTTTTTTCTCCGAGACAGGGTTTCTCTGTGTAGTTTTGNTGCCTGTCCAGGATCTCGCTCTGTAGACCAGGCTGGCCTCGAACTCACAGAGATCTGCCTGGCTCTGCCTCCCGAGTGCTGGGATTAAAGGCCTGTGCCACCACCGCCCGGCTCCTATTATAATCTTAGCACACACAACTGTTTTTTTGCTTGCCCTAAAACTTTAAAGGCTGTATGCAGTCTTCCACAAATTGGTTCCTTAACTCACTATATTTTTAAGATCCTATCCATTCTATTGTCATTGATTATTTGTTCTTTTCCACTTAGATTCACTCAGACTATTTCCCCAATTACTCTTTTAGGAGAGAAAAAATAAGTTTTTTCTTTGTTTCATTCTCAGTATGTTAACCTATCTAAGTTATTTCCAGTTAGACACTACTCAGATTTAGCCCACAGCTTATAAAATGTTGGGAGGTTTTGGTAAAGTAGGGCTCAAAGAGTAGAGGTGGGTTGAGAACCAAGCATCCTGGCACTGTCAACAGAGACACGTTTATAGAAACAGAAAAGACAAAGTGACTATGGGGCTACATAGTATACTCCTTTTGCTCACAGAGGGCCCCTCAAAACAGCAACATCCAGGGAAGAGATACCTACGGCATTTCGGGACTCTGGGAAGGGCCACCGTTGCTGGACAAACCAACTGAGAAACCGCAAACGCGGAAGCATAAAAAGCCCGCGCAGTAGGGACTGGATGCGGTGTCACACGTACCGCGGTCCGCCGGAAACAGCCTCCGCGCGATAAATAGCCCGGGTGTNTGTGAGGAAAGGGGTGTTGAGGGAGTCCAGGGCCAGAGCCCCATCTGGCCCCTGCCGAGCCTCTCTCACTATTCTGGNTAAAGCAGCCTCGCATCAGACGAACGACAGTGCCGTGACTGTACTCTCTGTGTCACTGGTCCAGAGATCTCNGATCGGACTATTTGGGAGGTGCTCTGCNTCTTACTTCCGGTGGCGGAGAGGAGCAGTTGCTATGGTAATCTAAAAAAGGCGGAGGTCTGTTCGGCTACGCTGAGAGATTCGCGGAACTACGAAAGAAAATTGGCTGCTCTTCTTGGTTTGTGANCTGAAATTAGGTAGCAACCGGCATTCTCTCTCCCTCTCTCGCTCTCTCTGCCCTCACTATGTGGTTGCCTCTCCCACCGGCTACGTTTACTTTTGTGTCCTCCTAATAGCCCAAGCAAGCCCCTGAAACACACAGGAATGCAGCTTTGTGGCCAGAGGAATACTAAACGGAGAGAGCTGGTCTCCGATTAGCTGTGACTATTACCTGGTGCAGCGACGGTGACTGGATGGCTCTCTGTTTTCACGCGGCCCTTTAGACGCCTTAGGCGCTTGTTAACAGTTTATTTTTTTTCTGCTTCTTGTGTGTCTGGTTATTTATGAAGCCGTTTGCTACACTGTGCTCTCCAGGCCCCTGTCTCAGTCTTGGGCTGGAGTTTTAAATAAAAGGGGGTTTCAGAGCCCTAGGGGTGCAATTATACATTTATTTAAGCTTCAGTTTAGACTCTCTTCAAAGGAAGGGAAAGAATAGAATTCTGGAACATTTCTGCCCTGGGATTTCTATGTGAGAATAACCCTATTTGGAAAGAGCATTTGAAGAAGAGCCTTAAAAATATGTTTTTAAATTGCTTGCTGTAAAGTGAGTGCCCGTTCTTCCTTATTGGAACAGTTTTCTTTCACATTTGTGAGATGGCATGCACGCATATGTGTTTAAAACTGATGTTTAATTATGGTGATACCAATTTGCAGTAACCAGACTGTGACACCACATCCCTATGGGGTCCTTCTAAATCTGGTGTAATATGAAAGTGTCAGGCAGGCGGTCTGTGTATTATAAATAGGGTACTTCATCCATGATAAGCGATTATTATCTTTCTTTCCCAAGTGTAAAAGACCTACATAATTCAAGAAGGTGCCAGTGATTTAGGCCTCCTGAGTAAGAATCCAATGAGTCCTGAAGGGGACTCTACCTGTGTCATCTTATTGTTCAACTTGAACTATTCAATTTATTAGATTGGAATGTATTTTTAGAAGTCAGCGCAGGATAAAGTAATGTTGGAAGCCATTGGACCACCAGCACAATTTAGCACCTCATAGTAGCCTTTGTTCAATAAACCTTCATCCACATTAACAGAAGACACTACTGAAATTTTACAACTTACTGCTAACTGGGTGACATCTCTGTCCCTCAATTTCATCATCTGTAAAATGGACAAAAAGTACCTGATCAGTGTAGTAGAGGATGAAATAAGATGTATGATTGTGTATTAATGTCTTATGAGCAGAACTTCTGTATATACCCCAGATATTACTACTAATAAAGGAACTCAGAAAAGCCCACTGGTAATAAATGAGACTTCAAATATTCAGTGATTTGGCATGTGCTGGATTGTAGAAATGTTAATGAAATGATTTAGTTAATCTTGCTATGGAGCATGGGTGTCAACTGCAGTTGATTTACATAAAGTATCTCATTGTTAGGGAATTGCACTCCATCTACAGTTTCTTCAGCATTTATATGTCCTGTAGTATTCTGTATACTTTACAGTTGTGAACTGATGTAATCTTAACCTTTTGAAGTCTCACATGACCTTTTTTTGAGATGATGGGTGTATGCATTTTCTTTGTTCTGATTCTTTTGTATTATGCTACATCTTTGTTCTTTGGGATATTATATATTTGAGGAATTACATACATGTGTGTATGTATATAATTAGAAATCAATTGTTAAGGATTTATTCTATTTAACGTGCACTGATGAGTTCATATAGATGCTATAACACTTATCTTTTTTATTCTGTGTATAAAATCTTCAATAGCCTAATGCCCCACCTCATGGTGGTACATTTGCCTTTTAGGTGATTTACATGGACTAAAGTAAAATTTTACATTATTTTTCTAATAGAATGGCTGACAATCCTGGAAGTGATGCAGCTTTGGGTACTCACAAATCACTGCTTTCAGGGAGTCCCCGAACAAAGAGATTTCCACTAACTGAACAGGAGGTATTTTATATGAATTGTAGAGCCGCCTACTTAACTATCTTCAAAAGCAGCTTGGAAAACATTATTTCTAAGGATCAACTTTACCTAGGTAAATTTTTTAAAGTTGAATATTTTGCCTTATTTGTTGAAAGTTAATAGACTGAAAAGTCTGAATTAGAATTACATCATTGAGTCACTCCAGTTTCACAGTGAAACAAGCAAAAGAACTGTTAAGAAACAATAGCTGTTTATATAGTTACATATTCTAGGGACTTCCAAACTATACATATATAAACATATATATATGTATGTATGTATATATATGTAGAGAGAGAAAGACTAGATTGTATATTCAAAGATTCCATCAGTTACTACTTGCTTAACAGTTGTTACTGTTGCTGTTTTTTTAACTTGTCCTGGTGGTGCTTTAGATTTATAATAATAGAGTCAAAACCCTTTTGCCATCTGACTCACTAGTCTGAATTTTGACTTACATTATGGAAAAGATAAAGAATTTGCAAAACTGGGGTCAAATGACTAAAAAGAAAAATATAGATAAATGAAATTTTAGAAGAGAATTAGGGCTTGAGAAATTTTGTTTCTTATTCTACCCTTTATCATATTTTAAAATTCTTTTNGCTGCAAAAGTCCTCCACATCACTGAAGGTGATCCTTACCAGGCTATCAGATAACTTGGAGTCTTGATTTTGATAGTCTTTAGTCACTGGAGATGGGTAAATGACAGTAGCAGGTAATGCTGATGATTCATGTCAGTTTCATCAAGCCTAATATTATTAGCAAAGAACTGAGTTTCTTTGCCATCTTTAGAAGTATT
>LZPO01036703.1:3062-14349 GCA_001675575.1 Neotoma lepida | reverse complement strand
AGCCAGACAATGTTATATACCATATATATTATATGAATATAGGATATTTATCAAAATACTTATATCTTGTTCTGTCAAGATAAATGTAAATACTGGTGTTTTGTTATGCTTTTATTCAAGAAGACAATCTTTCTTCTTAGAGTGTTGCATAGAATATAAGAGATGTAGTTCAATCATTCCAGCACAAGAACGGGGACTGCTGTTGACACTGACATAAAAGAGATGTGAAGGCTGAGGGTCCTCTTTGCCTCCTCACAGTTTTGACTTCCTTTAGAGAAGTTTCCCAGGAAGAAGATGAGTGAGGATCTAGCACAGGAAGTGTGTGAGCAATATTTAATACCATCTACAGCAGAGATGGAAAGGGTGTGCAGGAAATCCATTTGAGCTTCTCTGAGAGTCTGAAGATTTCCCTCAATGAGCCAATTAACACAAGACATAGCAAAGAAAGGAATCTTTCCCAATCTTGGCCAACAATGTTTCTTAAGCATTTCCCAGCAATGTGGCAAGGTAACCATTACATCACCATTTCACAAACAAGGGAATCGAGGCTGGGGCAGATCCTAGACAACTCTTTCAACATTCTCCTACAGGGAAGTGGGCCAGTGATCCTATTGTCTGCAGTTCTGTGGCATTTTTTAAATGGAAGACTGTGGAGATATGAAGAATGTGTGTTAAGAATGAATATTTGCTTGATTAAACCAAGTACACAACTTGAAAACTGGATGTCAAGAGACTTGTATGTCCCTGTTGAGAAAGTGTGACAGGGCAAAACAATGCAGAGGTCTTGTACTCTTGCTGAGGTCATTTCAGGTGTAACTGGAATTTGATCTCCTTGATGGTGAATCCCCTGGGAAATTACCCAACTTTATTCTAAGACTAAAGGCCAAGATGGTCGAGCTAACTTATCNTGCCTTTTGTTACCCTGCCTGCTTNTGCAGAAGCCCCCTCCAGCTAACAGCTTATTTTAGCTTCCGTTAATCTGCTTACTTGTGTATCCTCCCCCTGAAGCTGCTAAATTTAGGTAACAGGATATGGTTTTTGCCTTTAAAAGCCCCTTTGTCCAAATGCTTGGGGCTACAGTTATGTCCTGAATACCCAAGTGTAGTCCCAGCCAGCTGAAATAAAGACTTTCAGTTGGCTATAAACTGTCTGAGTGGCCACTTCTGGTGAGCTTCCTTAACAAAGGTGGAGGAATGTGGTCTCCTCCAAAGATAGATGAGGACTTTTACACTAAAGATGAAGTTCCTAGGGTGACTTTCCTAATCCACAGTAATCAAAGTGGTGACAATCCCTGAGAGTAAGCTGAGCCACTGGTGAGTTCTCACTGGGATTGCTGAAATAAATATGAAGTTGTTTAGTTTTTGGATCTGGACTTATTTGGCTTTTTGGAGCCAAAATCTTCTTGCCTACACAAACCTGCCAAGCTGTCAGAAACCATAAACATTTAATCACGAGTCTAGAAGAGAAAAGCTTAGTGACTTCTATTTTAAATTAGTCTTCAGAATACTTTTGGAGCCAGATATCATTATTTTTTGATCAGTTATAACTGACTATTGAACAACAATAAAAATGTTATTGGCCATGTTGCAAATCCTCTGGACATGCCAGAACAATTTCAAAAATTGTAGCATCTAGTTAAAACTTAGGAGACTTTCAAAGAACCAATGTCTACTCACANGCATACTTACAGTAAACATTTAAGGTATTAAAACAAATTTCCTTTATTAAAACAAAGTAATCATTTTACTTTCTTCATTTTCTTAGACTCCTTTTTATCCCTTGCTTTTCAGTTTTCCCTTCCTTCCTGCNATTTTTTTCCAGGTACACGGTGATTCTTTCTTGACTTTTCTATTGATTTAAGTGTCCTTTATGTGACGCGAGGTGAATTTCTAGTAAGAGAGTAGACTGGGATTATCTCTCTCAGCAGCATTAGGCCGTGTGGGAGCAGACAGGGACCAAGGAGGTTTGACAAGCAGTGTGAGCCCTGCAACAGCATCTCACAGAACTGGGTNCAGTGCAGTCCCAAACCCAGCTCCATGTCTCACAACCTCTGGTGCCCAAACCTCTGTCTTTTCACATCTCAAGATTTCATCATTAGCTTGCCCGGATAACTACCCTGTGTTGAGGTCAAGGTTCTGATTCTTAGTCAAGAAAACAAAATATCACTGGCAGCTCTTCCCAGCTGTGTGGTTAGTGATTCCAGATGTTTGAATCAAAGAGAAGTTGGCAACAATGTGCTGTCTAAACAAAAAGGAAATGAAATGTGCAGACTGTTTTCTAAACATCTCAAAGACCCTGCAAATGCAGCCAGCACCAAAATCAATATTTGTAATTTAGTTTTTTTCTTAATTTCAACTATTAAATACTATATCAAGGATAAAACACACTTGAAATGCAACTTTTCATTATTATTTTTGTCTTGATTCCTCTTTTGTGAAGCATTTTAGAGGAAATAGATATATGAGTTAAATATTTCATTTTCCAAGAAAATGTGCTTCTTTACTAGAAACTACTATTTGGAATTCTGTATGGGAAGTTTTCTCATAACATTCTTATTATTTATGATTTAANGGTCCTTTAAATTTTTGAACATAAGGAGACTGAACTAAGCTAACTTGGAACTAATTTGTGTTTAAGAATTTCATTTTCATTGGTGCATGCTGAATACATTCTGATGAGTGACAATATAAAACTCCAATGTTAACAGAATATTATAGTTGACATACTTTTAAATTTTAACCTCATTTAGAAACAGTATACAGTTATGAGGTCACTGCAATAGTCTTTGTTAACTCATAACATGGCTTTCTGATCATTTCCCCCAGCCAGAAGATATATGAGAGAAAGGAATCAGGAGAAACAAATGGCCTTCAGGTAGATAGGCAGACATACCAAAGCATGCTATCAGTGTCTCTTAACAAACCCCTCAGGCTTCCCCTCAGAGACCATTTGTTCTTCATTTATGCACAATCATAACTATGCCTTTCAAACTCACAGAGGAGGAGGGAGAACATGAGTAGGAGTTCTTAGTAATGCTATAGAAACCACATACAGAGCAGTGGGAAAGGAAGCTAAGGGGGAAAGACCACAAATGACAAGAGAAATAATGATGATGTCATTATAATTACTGAAGAAAATATGATGTGAATGAAAAGAACAGAAAAAAATATCCACACAGTGGTGGGCACCGGAACTTCATCAAAGTACCAACAACACACCATAAGGACCANACAGTCCTTTCAATGAATGATGCTAAGAGAATGGCCTATCCACCCACACACAGAAGCTGAAATTGCACCATTTTCTCATTTTAAATATACACACAGTCCATGGAACACCTCAGAGTGGGTAAATGGATTAAATATCAGAGGAATCATAGGACAAAAGTATTCTTATCTTTTCAAAACAGGATCTTGTTGTAGAATATTATTTTAAGGTGTGTTACTTTTGTTTATGCTCTGGAACATTCGTTTAATGATACAAAGATGTGTTATATTTGTTTGATTAAATAAAATTCACCTGTGATCAGGAGGCTGTGTCAGTTACTAGCTGACAGTAATTGGTAGGGAGGAGTCAGGGGGAAAAGGGCTTTTAAGTGGGGGACGAAGAAAAGGATGAAGGCTTTTTGGCAGAGGAATGAAGGAGAGGAGGTGATGACTTGTTACTCAGTCTCTCTGAGGAGTAGAATTTCACCTCAACCTTTGAATCTTGAATTCTTTAGAGGGACAGAGATTTAGATAACTTCCCTTGATAACTTTGAAAGAGTCAGTGTCTGAGGGAACAGAATCCCCTCAGGCTGGGGCCTTTGCAGCCTAACCACTGCTGGGGGTCTTGGAGTTGCAGTTGCAGATTAGGACAGCTGTGGCTTAAAAGGCAGCAACAGTTATAAAGAAAGACAACAGAATCTCTTATTCTGCAAGCTAGGCTTGCTTGGATTCACTATGTAGCTTAGGCTGGCCTCAAACTCATAGCAGTCCTCCTGCCNCATCCTCCTGAGTATGTGAGATTATAGGTACCCTATCAGACCCTTCAAAAACAGCTTTGTGAGACTGGTCTTGTCAGAAAGATTTGTCAAAGAAATCAGATTTCAGAGTTGAAACTCTCATACCCAGTATGGGGAACAGTGGAGTGAAGAGAGAAATCAGAGAATGGGAGAAAGGGCTGAGGAGATGTTCGTAAGAGTCAGGACCTGGGTTCAGATCTCAGAACTTAAGTAGAGCCAGATGCAGTATCATGCACTGTCATCCCCTCACTCTATAGAAAGAGGGAGGCTATAGCAGAGAACCCCAGGAGCTCACAGGAGTTCAGGCAGCTTGGCACATGCAGCAGTAAACCAGAGACCCTATCCCAAACAAGGTGGAACTTGATCTATATCTGAGGCTGTCTGACCTTCACATGTGTGCTGTGGCTTGTGTTTGGTGGCACACACACACACACACACACACACACACACACTACACAATTTTTAAAGAATGGCAGAAAATATTCAGGAACTTTTCATCTATTGAAAGATCAACACACAAGATATGTAAGGACCAGACACAATTCAATAGCAAGAAAATAAAAATAATTTTAGAAAAAGAACTATTCATATCCGACAAAGAACCTGAAAACACATTTCTCTAGAGAAGACAGACAGATGGCTCACCATCACTAATCACCAGGGAAAAGCAAATTAAAGTCACAATGAAGTTTCTTATCAGGCTTGTTAGGATGACTATTTCAAAAAGAGTAAGAGACAAGTGTTGGAAAACACACAGAAAATGGAACCTCCCTTTGTACATCATCTCTGGAGACAGAACATATTATTGCCATTGTGGACAACAATTGGAATTTCCTCAAAAATATGCCACAGCAATTCTTCTGTGTCTACAAGAGCTCTTCGACTTCTTTGGGGACAGGTAGTAATTTGAGAAAATGCAAAGACAAAAATGCATCTTGCACACCTGATCTGCCACTACAATAACCGTGTGTTGAGCACCCTGGGATGGTCAGCAGCAGGCTGCTCACCCTAATGGTCAACAGCTGAGTAGGAGCCAGAGTTCCTGATTGTTTCCCAGCACCTCCATAGAACGTTACAACGTGTCTCTGGGGTGGGGAAAGAGAAAACCTCAAAATTGAAAGTATCTTTTCTGCTGAATGTCTGTCATTTTCAGACAACCTTCAAGTGGAGAAGAACACATGCAATTGAATGCCATTGCAGTTTAAAGAAAGCGAGTGTGCAACCTGCAGCAATGTGGATGGACTCTGAGGGTACCATTCTAACACGATCAACCTGGCACAGGCAGACAGATATTGCATGGTCTAAACTTGCACGAGAATCATAAAGAGCGAGAGTTTAACGTGGTGGTTGTGAGGTGCTGAGGAAAAGCAGGAAGATGGGCAAGATACTGGCACAGAATACACCTCAACTACGTAGGTTTAATAAGCTGAAAAGACTCTCATGCAAGGCTGTGGCTAGGGTTCACAGTAAAGTGTCTTTCTACTTGAGTGCTGCAAAAAGAGTAGATGTGCAATGTTCTCATCATAAAAAATGAGACATAGTAAGAAGCATGTGAGGTAATAAATATATTAATTCCATTTAGACATTTCACAGTGTGTCTATGTATCTCAACACCTCATTTTACCCCATACTTTCAACTGATATTTGTAATTAATTAACGAGACCAACATACAAANATTACATATACACCTGTATTTCAGACAGTTTTCCCCCAGATAGCTGCAGTAAGACAGCTGCTATGTGGAAATGAATAAGCAGCAAGCTGAGTATAGATTTTCCAGAATCACCATGATAGGCTGTCACTTGGCTCACAAGATTGAGTAGATGTCTTGGTGTTAGAGGTGTCCATGATGATTGAATTCCAGGTCAATGAAAGGATGATGGCAGAAACACAAGACAGTTAAAAAGGCCAGGCAGAGCTGCGTATGGCAGGACCCACTGTTTTCAAAGTAGATCCTGAGTACAGACTGAACTTCTGACTGTGGGGTAACACAAACGTCCAAGACCCCATCAGATTCCCCAAGTCATAAAGCCGGGTGAGTGTCCACAAGCCCCTTTTTGTATGTACAGTAATGGTACAGATGTGAAGAGAACCTGGTTCTGCAGAGCACAAAACCATGAAAAACAAGTGAACTTTCTTCTATGTCACCTCCCTATGTTGTCTAATCTTACTGTCTCTCTCATCTCTTACCTCTGGCTTCATAGAGATTGACAGCATCAACTGACGGAGAAGCAAGGCCATAGGATAAGTGTCTGCAGAGAAAACAGCTCAACTCTTTGTGTTGGTACCAGCAAGAAATAGAGTTGAGATACAGTATCGCTCAACTTGATGAAGGTCAGAGGCAAATTTATCACCTGGGAAATAGCCCCTGCAGAAGGAGGATGGATTTCAGTGGCGATTTCATCACTTATCTCACTGCTGTGATGAAATTAACAAAAGGACAGCAGGGCTTATTTTAGCTCACAGTTTGAGGGTATCATTCATAACAGTGAGGAAGAAGGAAGCTTAAAGAAACCAGTCACTTTGCATCAGCAGCCAGGAAGCAGAGGGTGAATACAGGNGCTCTTTTTGCTTTCTCCTTCACATTCTGCTGGGGACCTCAGCCAGGCATGGGGCTGCTCACACTCAGGATGGTACTCCCTGCTCTGTTCAGCCTTTCTGGAAACACCCTAATANACACATCCAAGAGAGCATTCCCATATGACAANGAAGATTGACCATCACAGATGGCTAGTTAGCAGTCTTTATCAGTTCTCCTCTCCAAATTATTTGAAACTTACTCTGTGGAAGGCNTAATATTCTAGCCAGTTTTTATATACATCCTTGAAAACTGGGTATCATTCTGATATTATCATTTTTAAGTCATTCTTTGGCTTAAAGTCATTAATATGATAAATAGATTATCAACTCCACAGCTCATACTGTCAAATATCATAGATTATATAATGAGTTTAAGATGAGAAAATAAAAATCCACTTAGTATGTTGTTTAATGTATTAGGAAATGTCCTGTATACTTTATAAGGATTCTAACTCAAGTGATCAAAGTTAATGTGTTTTTTCACAGTAAGAATCTCCTAATGTAAATGATAAAATATATTTTGGATGATTTGAAAATTGAAGAGGATAAGGATGTTGCAGAAAGCAGAGAAAGCAAGAACAGGAAAGGAATGCTGGGTACCACTTAGACCACTGACCTGCAAATTGACTNGTGTGGACCCATGGGTTCTGTAATTGTAATTTGAACTTTATCAAAGAGACAAAGGCCAGTTTCAACAGGTCACAAACTGGCCCTACCCATCTCCTTCATGGCCAAGCCTGCTTCTTTATTCTGAATGTTGAGAATCTAGCTAAAGCTACATTTCCTAAAAAGGGTTTATTACTAAAATACAAAATCTGTAAACCTTAAGTGGAAACCTCGGCTATACACTGGAATAGTGGGTTTCTCTGTGCTTTGGTTTGGCCCATAAGTAAGTATGTTGCTTTATTGAGACACGGCCTTGTTATTTCACTCTGGCTTTCCTGCAGCTCACTGTGTAGCCTAGACTGGCCTGAAACTTGTGGCACTCCTTGTGTCTCTGACTCCCAAAAGCTGGGATTATTTGCACACACCATCATGCCTTGCTCAGAATTAGTATTTTAAAGGTCCCGTTATTTCTAGTCCAGCGGCACCTTCCTATAGTCTCAGCTCTTACACACTTTTAACATTGGAGACAATTGGACTGTTCTATTAACAACATGGTAATGTATGTGTAAGCTTGCGGGGAGGGGGGGGCAACTCAATGCCAAAGCCTAGGGTGGACCTGGCTCTTTGTAGCTCCAGAAGTGAAAACATTCAGAAAACAATTTAAAATTGCCATCAATGGTGTCACATCTGCCCTGCCTACAGTGAGAAGCACCATGTAGTCATGTTTGTAGTGNTGGGCTAGCTTAGACAGATAGATTTGATTGACCCATAGGCCTAAAGTGCTTAAAAACACTTTCCCAATGGTGACAGGAAACTCTTGTATGTGAAGGTGGCTCTTGAGACTGAGAAGGCACAAGATACATAGCAGAATGTTTCTGAGCATGGTCCTGTGGACCCTGTAGCAGGGGGGGCAGGCAATAGGTTATGACTTGTTTCTCCCAGGCCAATAGCAGAATCAGGAATACTGGGCATGCTGGGTTAACAAAGTGACCTTCCAGTGGTTAGAGGACAGCCTCACGGTAAAACCAGGATGCAGCCTCTTCAGATTCGTTTCGTCTTTGGAAACCTGTAAATGACTNTAGCTTGACTACAAAGTTTTTATTTAAGCCATGCTGGAGTTCTCCCCAACGATGTCTTTCAGTTTCTTGCCTCTTCTACTTAAGTTCAAGCAGAAGAGTAATTTTCCCTCTAACAAGATTAACTCATCTTTATCTAACTTCTGCAGCCAATTATGTTATTTTTTTTAAAAAGTGCCCAAAGTCTATTGATTTAAAATTTCAAAATCTGCTGTGTAATCCCATTATTTAAATAACCCCTTATTTAAAAAATAAACAAATGAAACTTGAGATTTTCTTTTAAAAATTCTGCCTCAAGTATAATACATACAAACAAAAATAGAAGCGAAACTGAAAACAAACCAGATGTGAGAAGTCACACCTGTGCTCCCAGCCGGCAAGGGTATTGCTGCAAGTCCAAGTCCATGGCCAGCCTGGTCTACACAGTGAGTTCTAACCCAGGCTAGGCCAACAGAATGAGACCCTCTCTCAAGAGAACCAAACCAGTGCCAAACAAACAAAAGGATACATTAGGCAAAAACAACACAGTAAGCTAATCACTTGAAATCCTTATCCATTCGTTTTGGCAACCCAGCCCTCTCTGCTACCATTGCTGAGAAAAATTTGCAAAGCAGTTCCTAGGGACAGGTTCTTGCTTACTGCTCACAGATGTGGGAAGACAGTCTACTGTGGGTGGTGCCCCATCTATGCAGATGATCCTGGGTTATATAAAAAAAGTAGGCTGAGCACGCCATAAGAGCCAGCCAATAAGCAATGTTCTTCTATAGCCTCTGCTTCAGTTCCTGCCTCCAGGTTCCTGTGTTGGCTTCCCTTCATGATGGACAAGAGTAAGCAAGAAGAAACCCTTTCATCCTCAAGTTGATTTTGGTCGAGACTTTATCTTAGCAACAGAGAAACAAACTAATATAAGGAATATGTAAATTTTCCTATTTCACAGCANTTGATAAATTTTGCTAAAATTAGACTTCACTGATTTAAGAATCTCTAAGCATGGCTGAGATTTCCCTGTGGCATATTAAAGCATAACACCATTGTGACAATTGAGAAACAATTTCCCTCTTAGGTAAAGGTTAATGCTTTTTTCTTTTCTCAATTGGAAGCTATTTTTGTTTCCTTTCTTTTTGTATTTTTTTTTACCTATTTTTGTGGGTCACTAGTATCTTCATTGCTAATTTATTAGAACTCAATATAACCTGAGGATATCAACTTTACATTTACATTTATAATGCAAGCATATTATATTTCCGTGTGCTTTTGTTCTAATACCGTTTGTTGTGTTTTTAATCCTGAAAATATTTCTACTTTATGCAAAGCCCTTACTCTTTAATATTATGACTCCTGAGTCCTGTGTCTTATTCTATAGAATTCCCTCCGAGGGAATAGTTGTTTTTCTTTCTACTACTTGAACAACATCTCATTTTTGTGTTAAAAATATTTGAATCATCTAATTTATTCTGAAGTAAAGATACATACCCCCATCCCAGCTTTACACCTCTGCTTGGTCAATTATTCCAAATCTTTTTGCTCAGTAATTCATTTGTTGAATCAAAATTTTCCTATGTATTGACCCTCCTTATGAAATACTTACTGTGGAAAATAGATTACAAAACGCCTGTTGCTGTTTTCTGTGATACATCTAATGGCCAGGAAATCTAGCACACTCACTACTCTAAATTTGGACTATTCCCACCCTTTCTCACATTCTTGTAAATCTGACCCTGTCTCAAGGAATTATTTTGCCTAGTATTGGAATTTTGAATGAATTAAGGAAGATCTATTTCAAGTATGCTTCACAAGAGTTGTTGCACCTTTAAAAAGGTAAAACCTGCCCCTGGAGGGGAAAAAAAGTTATGCTTTTTGTATTTAGGGGATAGACAGTATGTGATTAACACCTTGTATATCTGCATCATGGCCATTTAAAGAGGGACAATTAAGAAAAACTTATCAGGGAGGGCACAGTGACGCAGAAGAACAGTTCCGTCTANGGGAGGGCACAGTGAAGCAGGATAGTTCCGTCTACAGGAGGTCACAGTGAAGCAGGATAGTTCCGTCTATGGGAGGGCACAGTGAATCAGGATAGTTCTGTCTATGGAAGGACACAGTGCAGGCAGAAGGACAGTTGCATCTACAGGAGGGCACAGTGAAGCAGAAGGACAGTTCTGTCTATGGAAGGGCACAGTGAATCAGGACAGTTCCGTCTATGGAAGGACACAGTGCAGGCAGAAGGACAGTTCCGTCTACATGAAGTTGATGTTCTCATCCAAGCACAGCCAGGTCTTCACATTTACTCCAGTATCCTAGGTGTGACAGCACTTTCAACTCTTTTCAACTAGACCAAGGACATGCATTTCTAGATTCTTTATATTTTATTGACATGAAATTTTTGCATTTCATTACATGAGGATAGTAAAGTTCTGTATGTAATCTACAGAGAACCTTCTGGATGTGTAAGTGTAATGCTGCTGGCCTTGGTGTTTACTGTAATCTGACAATAATGAAACTTTAGCTTCCTCCCTCCTAACCTTTCTCATCCTCCCTCCTCTTCTCCGGCCAAGGATATTACCAATGCCTACATTAGTTTAGCTGCTGTCCTGCTAGGCAACATTCATTTGCATCTAGCTTAATGGAAAAATATCTAGTGTGTACCACTAGGCCCATGAAGATTCAATGTTATGATAGTGAGTCATCAATCTATTTCTGTCTTAGAAGAATTACATCAAAACTTCTGGGCATCTATAAAAANGCTCAAGTGACCGCTTTCTTTGTATCTCTTAATACATACACTACTTTAACAGGTCTTCATGTTTGGACATTCCTGAATCCTTGTTTTGANTTTCAGGTTGGTTGTGCTATATCATTCTTACATATGTAACTGAAGTTTATTTGACCAGACTTTATTTTTTACTTCTGAACTAGTGATATAACTAATATTTCATTTAATTTTACTGAGCCATGTTACATTGTAAGGTTCTGAAAACAGTGACTTCATAAAACACACACACATATGTATATATATATATA
>LZPO01036701.1:0-14370 GCA_001675575.1 Neotoma lepida | reverse complement strand
AAAGTTGCTTGTTACATGTAATAGCTCTGGCCACCCTCAAACATGTGAGACTCCTCACATACAAGATACTTCTTTTGTTCTATTAGAATTCAAGTGATGGTTCAATTATCAGTATTGTATGAGAGATCCAATCTTTAAGAAAAGAGACTTCAAGGTTATATAATGTGTATCTTGGCATACATGATATTTTGTTTCTTAAGCATATAAACATATGCACCTTAATCCTTTTAATTATTTTCTTTTCTTTGTCTTACCGTCAAAATTCATTCTCATCAGAAATACTATTTCTTTAGCCTATCAAGGAACCTCTCAGTAAATCATATTCTTAGAAAGTCCAGGATATCCTTGTTTAAGGTTTTCAACAATCTTCCTGGAGCTCTCTCTGACTGAAGTGTGTTTGGGCCAGGGAAGTAAACTTCATCTGTCTTTGGCGAGATTTAGTTCAGCAAAAGGAGAGTACAGGTTACAGGACCCCCACAAGGAGCTTTAATGGGGTCGTTATACATCAAGGCATCTAACTTCTTCATTTGTTTAATTTATATCTCATCTCTGCAAAGCATATCAAATATTTAGATATACATGCAGCATAGAATTTGAGATGACATTTAAAAGTATTTACTTTACTGTAAAATTAAAAAAAAAAAGGTTTGAATTTTCTGCAGTGAGGTGTGCTACAGATGTCAGCAGATTCAACTCTCAATTTTATGCCTGAATTAATTGTATTTGTTCCTAACTGATCTGTAAATAACAGTGTCTCTTAGTGATACTGTGAGCTCAGACTTTATTAACAAATACTAATGTCTAACAGATAATGATGATACAAGGAGAAATAAGAGACAATACAGTTGCTACCATCTTTTATTCATACTTTATTCAAAGAATAGATCCATTAGAAGGCAAAATGTTAGAGAATAAGGAACAGGGGTATCTAATTCCTTACAAGTGAGATATTGGAAAGGGAAAACAAGTCAAGATGATTTTAAACTTTCAAGTTTTTGAGAAAAAACTGAAAAAATTAGTGAGAATGTTTCAATAAGCAAGAAAACAATTATAAGAATAGGAAGATGCTTTCCCAGATCAAAGAGGTGTATAGAATGTGATATTTAATGAATAAATGATTTTTCTTGGCTTGCATGTTTTGGGAAGTCCATGTCCAACTGTCCAATAGGTCAGATGAATGGAAGTGACTTGTGTATTGGAGAAGAGAGTATGAGACCTACTATGGTGAGGGTGATGCTGATGGTGTTGGAGAGGAAATTAGCAAAGAACAGGCAGGAGCTGATAGAATGCTAGCCACCTGATTTCTATTCCAAGAGTTCATTTTAGCTGCCACCTCCCTCTGCCATACACACACATTCAGAATAGATAGACTACCATGGAAGAACAATATTTAGAAGGGAAGTAGAGAATGAAGAAATAGTCAGAAAGGATGAGTTAGTAGAAAAAAAGGAGCACTCAATAAGTAAACACACTTTCAAAACACAAAACAAAACAAAACAAACAAAAAAACCAAACCTATGAAGGCAAGTGAAGCCTGCTTGTTAGGCCTAACTCCAAGGAGGCTCCAATTTTACCAAAACATGAGTGCTCTTGAAAAGAACTGATGGTATCATTATCAGTCATCCCAGAGTAAAACTGCTAGCAGCACTTACAAGATAGCCTGGGCTATCTCTAGATGGCCAGGTTTGAGTTTGGTGTTCCCTTATAAGAGGAAAACACCCCACATGAAGAAGTGGGTGCTGTGGAATCTGAGGATGCAGCCAACAATCATAACAGGGAGACCACAGTCATGGAGTAGTGACATGTTTACATCTCAGAAGGTGTTATGGGGAGGAAGTGCATTTTGTGTAATATGTAGATTCTACATTGAAGAAAACACAATGTTCTGCTATATTCTGTCATGTAGACATCAATTAAAATTATATAAACATTTTTTTGTTAGTCCTCTGATTCAATATTACTTCTTTAATTTCTATATTTCAGAAATTTCAGATGTCAGTGACAACTGTGTATCTAGGAGCTGTTAATAATAGTGAGAGATGCTGGAAGTCATATGGCAGAAGGACAGGAGATGAGGAAGAAATGTAAGAAAACAGGGGACAGAGATCATAGTTTTGAGAAATAAAAGGAGTGAATCTAAAGGGGGAACATCAAAACTTGAGCACCTTTAGGGAAAGGTCAAGTTAGTAAAATAAAAAAAAGACATTTAACTTGCCTTCTATAAAGATTGTGAGAAAATTAATGGTCTCAGACGAAGGAAACAATCTTAGTCAGGAAGCAGGAAGCTTCCCCTTTCTTTCAGGAATCAGAGACCTACAAAGTACTCGTGTCAAGGTGGCCACTGCAAACAATGAGTAAACATTACTAGACAATGTTTAGCATAATCTAAAAGGTGAATAAAGACAAGGAGAGAATTTTGGTTGATCTTAAAATGAGCAGACATGCAAGAAGACAAAAATCTTGCAGGCACCGAAGAGAAAAAGTAACGATGCAGTCCTGCCTAGAAGGAAGATGCTGAGGAAATGTTCATCTTCTTGTGGAAGGAGACAAGAAAGGGTGCAAACAGTGAGTCACAGTGAGATCATTGTGTTGATTCGATTTTATACCTGGAAATAGCCAGGATCTGCACTCCTAACATCCTAAATTAGGCAGACACGAGAAGTACATAGGGGGAGTGTTTCACATGTATGTTTTGTTTTAGTAGCTTGAGTAAGCCAGATTTGGTTATTTACAAGACCCATTTGGCCTGGAGACTTCAGATCCTGCCTGATGGGTGCCTTTCTTCTTGGTCTTTTCTACCTACATGTGATAAAAATTATTGTAACTAAAAGAGAATACCACAAAGATAAAGGAAGGTCTAGTCAACTAACTCCTAACACCAAATGCCATCCACAACACAGTGAAAAGAGGTGTGTCTGTAACAATGTATGTCATTGCTGATTCATCTGAAATCCTTGCAGTAGAGGGGGCAATGTGGAGGCCTCAGGCCTTGAACTTCTAGTTCTCACATGATCAGAGTGTGGGTAGAAGGGAAGAAAGTTATCAAAAATCATGTAAGAAGTTAATTTAGGGAAAGGGAATGTAGTGGATTATCTGTGTGTGTGTGTGTGTGTGTGTGTGTGTGTGCACACGAGCGTGCGCATGTGTGTGTGTGTATGTGTTGGGGAGGTGTGCTGGAGAATGTTTTAAAAACTTTCAGCATGTTTAAAATCTCTCTCTCAGATAACCAAGTAAGAAGCACAGGGGTGATGGCATTTCAGATCGGAGAGAGGGATGGCTATGGCAGAGGCAAAATTGAGGGTGCTGGGCTACTACAATAGAATGGATCAGAACTTTCTAGGGTAAAGGACAGGGACATGACACCAAGAGACTTGGCGACATGCACCACAAGATGCCTCAGGCTTTGAGTTTCTCTTTTACAGCCCTTTCTCTAGCACCATGTATATAATATACAGTAAATAAATACTCTTGATAGACTACATTTCAGAAAACAAGTGCTGCTTTTAATATCAATTGTGTGAGCATGCAACATTGCTAAATACAAAAGTCATAGAAGCTCACAAATGACTTCCAAGGCTGCCATTCTTCAGTCAAAGAACAATGCAGGGCTTCTAAGACATCGTCAATTATGGATCCTTTCTTCTTTTCATTTAATGACTACACATTTTCTCCTTACTACTGCAAGATTAACTCAGAAGCTTGCTGCCCAACAGTTACATCTTTTTTCTTTCATTATTCCTCTGAGAAGAAATAGAAAAGCCATTTGTTTTCTAAAATGGTACCTTCCTGTCATGTCTGAGGAAGAGTCAGTGGTAGGGCATCAATAGTGGACTGCTGTTAGGATTCCCTGAAAAATGAATTTCGTGATTTCTTTTACAGAGTAGAGAGCATTTCTGTGAACTCAGGATGAACATGCATTCACGTAAAATGCTCTCAGGTGAAAAAAGGTAAATTCAACAACTTCCCACTCATCATTAATGTATCAAAAACCAAAATCTTTTTGTTGCTTTGTAATTAAATAAAAAAGCATAGAATATTGATACACATTCATAACATAAACCTATGTAAATTTTCAGTTTACATGCCAGAAGTAAACTCTCAAAATAAGCTATCATTGAATATTTTAAAACATAAAACAAAAATAAAGGTGGGCTTAGCCACATGTGTCATTGATTCATTTGCAAATCACCAGAAAGGCAAGTCCCTTTTGAAAGTCACGTTCCTTCTCTGTAAAACACAAGTTGAGTGAGTGCATCACTAACATTTTCCATACAGAGAAACAAGCTGTGTAATTAGCTTTAATTTTATGACATGGAATAAAATTCTGTTGATAGAGAAACATGGGCTCAAATTAGCTTTCCAGTCTTGCAAAAATCAGTCCTTATTCATGTTCACTTCCCAATGTGTGAAAGGGGAGAAAAGCTGAACTCTAAATGGAACATTTGAAGAGTTGAAATAAAGGCTTCCAAAGTGACTCATTGGAGTGGTTAACAAACACTGTTTGTGTAGCCTACTCTTCTGTGTGTTATTACAAATTCATTCCCTATGCATTATTATTTACTTGCAAATAACAGATATTAAATGAAAATTAGGAGATTCTATGCACTTTTGCCAAGCAAAATTGATATAATGTGGGAGATTGAGAATGTTGATTTTCTTTATCCTTCCCAGGTTGAGAATACCTCTGGGTTTGAATATGGTACACAGAGTAGTAAGAGGCCAAACAAAATCTAAAGCTCCATATGACTTCTCCATTTAGCACTACTTATATATTTGAAGACAAGCATGGCACCACATGCATTAGTAATAGTATAT
This sequence comes from Neotoma lepida, assembly GCA_001675575.1. Taxonomy (NCBI): domain Eukaryota; kingdom Metazoa; phylum Chordata; class Mammalia; order Rodentia; family Cricetidae; genus Neotoma; species Neotoma lepida. The sequence continues at coordinate 9,555 of LZPO01036701.1, read as the reverse complement.
CACATAGGGATATAAACTTTCCACATAGACTCAGCACTGATTTTAAACTTTACAAAACTCATGTGAAATCAGTTTGGAATTCCACAACTTTAAGAATGAACTTTATATTCACAAGGAAGCTATAAGGATAATTAAACAAGGACATTGAAAACTGTTGAATGTTTTAAATAGATTATCAAAGATTGTCTAACCAGGCCCGGAAGCTTCTGCTCACATGTTTGACTCTATCAAGAGATAGATTTGTTTCACTCCTAACCAGCCTCCAATGAGTTAGATCAAAGGCCTCCCATACTTTATCTATTTGCTGTTCTATATCCAAAAAGTCATACTTAACCTTCCTTGTTTTTCTGGAAAGCATTCATTTGGGGACTAATTGAGACTCATGTACTCCCAGTTGGTAAAAAAATGCACTGTAAAGGAAGATATGATACCTTCCACCTTGTGAGTAACTACAGAGACAGGGTGAGTTCCTGTCAGACCCACAGACTGCATGTTGAAACACTGCTCTCTGCTTACCCTGGAACTGTAGCTATGTTCTCCAGGATACTTAGGGGATCTTTTGTTGTGAAGGCCTCCTGTCAACTATTATTTGTCCCACAATTCATGAACCTTGGGCATCTTACTGTATTATCCTTATTTATTACCACAGATAGTTGGTTTCATAATACTGACCAGAAGGGTTACACAGGTCACAAAAATTTGTCATACAAGAATCACGATGTCAAAACACACCATAGGCCATCAACAACATCAGTAAAAGTGTGGTTAGGTGATAATTATTGTATCAGAATTCAATTCACACTAATTATTAGTAAAAGTTTACAAACATTAAAAAGTGCATAATAGCATCTGAATATGAAAGGGCTGAAAAAGGACATGGTAGAACACAACACAGGGCCTCACGTTTTGGACTGTCACCCACAGGATGGGGAGGAGAGTACTTTCTTCACAAACCATCCTCCAATTTAAACAGTGGCACACTGATGTGTGACAAAACTAATCCACAGAGCACAGTATTTCCAGTTATTAGTATTATCTGACTTTCTTTTTTCTACTTTCTCAATTTTTAAAAATTCTTATTATGAAAAATTAAAATATTAGTTGAAAGAACTTCTTATTTAGAAATAAAATCAATATCGATAGACAGAATTCTTGTCTGTGCAGATACTGAGAAGACTGAACTCAGGCAATATTCACATTAATGGATATTTCCAAATGCCTGTGTAATAAAGCAAAGGGCTCTTGGTGAATCTGGTGGACTTAATTGTCAGCACACAGTTATCAAGAGGAAAGTAGTGTTTTACAAAAGTATGCACTTTTGTAAAAGTGCACGCCACAACACTATGGAAAATTAAAAAGGCAGCCCTTTAAAAAATGAGTGGTATAAAAATTCACAGTAATGTACATCATTTGTTTTACACAAGCAATCAAAGGGCAGTGCTGAGCAGGTCTACTGTACGATACAAAACAGTGTAAATAACACAGCACTAACACACAGGGACAGAATGCTAACAGTGCTCTCTGGATGGTTCTTTTACTAGGTGACTGACTACTCCAGCCAGAGATAGTTAAACTCTGGGGTTCAACCAACCCTTTTCAATTAGACACAATTAAATCCTCTGACATCACGAGGGGCCAGATGCTACAGGAATCGTCAGCGAGGTCGGTGCTACTCTCTACAAGCNTTTCATTATACGGTCAAGTGAAAGGACCCATACAAAAACGCTATCCAAGCACAGGCCAGGTGACTTCAACCATTGCTAATGACAGAGGTACGGAAAAGACTGTCTGCAGACACAGGCTCTGCCCCCACTTTTAACATGGCAACGAACAGCTTCTTGCCGTGCAGTACAGCCATTTTCTTCCCCTCCTTCTCACTCATGGCAGCAAATACATCCGAGCAATGCCAGGAGATTCGCCACATTGTCAGGTGGTGTTGAAGGTCAGAATGGAGTGTTAGCTTTCAGATTTGGCGGCTTCTCCCTGGGCTTCCCCACTTTGTTCTGTGGAGCTTCTCTGTCCATCATCTTCACCTTCTGGAAAACAAAACAAAACAAAACAAACAAAAAACAACCCAACAAACAAGCAAGCAAACAAACAAACAAACAAAAAACACAACGAAAACAGAGGGTAAAGAAAAGCTCGTGTTTACTGACTCTTACTGTGTCATGTTGGAGACTTCAGATATATACACAAAGTCTGAACATGTTATAGAGACAAGTGTATTTTTTTTTGGTAGTTCACAATCAAGAAAATTGTGTAAGCATTCAGAGCCTGGCACTTTCTGTGATACAGGAACAAAAGTCAGAAACAAGTAATTTATGAAATGTTCAGTTGTGCTTTTGCTAAAGGAAATCTCACCACCAAGCTCATTATTCTTAAGTGTGCTTTTACAATCTCCAGAAACCAAAGGAGGGATTGTGTCATGACCCTCTAATTGGAAGAAATACTTAAAATTTACCTTTCCTATCATTTATATAACTTTAGGATTATCCACCTGATTTCTCAAACGTTTTATTAATTCAAAACTTATAGTAACAATGGAAGACGGAAGGGATTTTTTCAGTTGGTCAGTGTCTTGTCCAACAGTTTGCTGGTCTCTGATCTGTCCTAACCACAGGTAGGGAGTCAGATTCAGGCAGATGACAGACAGTAGAATAATGAAGGATGAAAGTGACTGCGTAAATACAGAATGAGGACCCCGACTCCCATGAGGATGGATGGGCATCCTGGGGTTTGAAAATACTGCTCAGGATTTAGCATTACACTGCAAACAGAGACTGTTAAATGTTTAACTAATCAAGGAACAGTGATATTGTTAAATATATATTACAAGAAAACAGAAACCAAAGTGATGAAGTCCCTCCTAATCTTCAGAAGTATTAAATTTGTTTCTATGTATATTATGTTTTATAGTTTAGACTTTTATGTTGATAATTAGTATTTCATTTCTTTTTTGCATGGAGAATGGTAAAGTCAGGGCTGTTAACAGCTTGCCTAGTTTGAAATTTAATGATGTGAAGAGAAACTAAAAAATTTGCAAGGGCTTAGATACTTAGGATTTGAATGCAGAGTTGTTTAGAAAAGAAGATATGTTATGACCAGCAATATATTTGAATATTTTTTGAATTATATAATTATAATGTATTTAGTGCAGATTTATATTTTACTCTTTGTATTTATGAACATAAATCTCACTACTATTAAAATTACTTATAGTACATTCTCTTGCATGAAAGTCTTGAATGACAGGCAAAAACAGAAGAAATGACTCCATGGGTCAAAAGTCCTGACATTAAGGCTTTTTGAAATTCATGTAGTCATTTAAAATTGAATATTCATGCAAAATTAAAATGTCTATTAAAAGAAATTGGAAAAATTTCTAGACCACAGAAAATATATATTTATTCATTTCATGACCGTAGAATGAAATGATACCCTACAGTCTTTCTCCAAACTGCTTTGAGAGTTAAGTATATACAATAATGGCAAGGAAGCAATGAGCTCTAGATACACAGGTCTATGCAGTTCACTGCCATGATCCCAACATTTGTCATCAATCTAAAACTGAAAGTGTGTCTATGATATACTGACCTTTAGCAATTGAATAAAATTCTGCCTTTTTAAAATCATATATGTAACTTTACACATTTTCCAACAATCTGAAGGCTTTCACAGATATATTTTTAGAGTAAAGCCATATTGAATGTTACAGAGTCAGAAATTGTAGGTTGCTTTTATGTATACAACACTGTACTTCCTTGATTGTGAATTCTTTTCATATTTAATGATTATTTTGTGCAAATCTTTTTAATAAATTTGAAGAAGTTATGGGTGGGGAGAACTATTAAAGAACTTATTTTAATACTCAGAATTAAGGCTATCAAATATTTTAATGTATTAAAATATTTTTTCTTTTTCATTAGTAAAGTCAAGTGACTTGGATAAGTACTAAGACACATTTTTCCCCACAAAACCATTCAATTATGAAAATTTAAAAGCCATTTTATCTAAGAAGTACTTACATAACAAGCATTTTCATTTCCATTCTTAATAAAAATGGGTTAGGGTACCTCTTTTGGAATGATGCTTTGAATTAAGGTCTGCCTGACTGAATTGTGAATCATTTTAAGTATTATGAAATATCACTATTATTCATGACAGGGGTCCTGACTCTGTTAAAGCTTCTCCATAAGTAATTTCAAAGCTTTTGTAGATATTGAACTTTTTTCGATCATGTGTTTTAATTTTTGAATGTGTGTAGGAAACGCTTTCAAAAGAAGCCACTGAAAAAAAAAGGAGGGATTGAGGAACTAATCCGAGACTTTCATCTTGTCTGAACTGTTTTTAATTGTGTCATCTGGGGTGTGTGTGTGTGTGTGTGTGTGTGTGTGTGTGCATGTGTGTCCTCTAATCTTGTAGGGAAATGCCAGATCATTTCATGTCATGTTCCTAGGAAGATCTACATTGAGTCACTCACCTGTCTTGTTGATATCAAGACCTGCTAATTTCAAGGCTAATTCATTGCTGTTGCCACTTGCAGAGGAAACCAGGATATCATGTATTGCATTTCTTCTACCTGTTCTTCCTGAAGCAATAAAATCTGCATATGTAGTTTCCACATCAGTCATTGCTAACAAATATCCACATAGCAGGGACTGCAAATGAAAGAAAGGAAAGTTGGAAAGTTAATTGGTGAATGTAATTATAATCAATGGTGAACATTTAACAGAGAAACATTAGTATTAAATGAGTGGCTTATAAAATGAAAGAGAAACAATTGTTTAGAAGTATGGTTTGGATTCTTGTCTGAAACATTTATATCAAACCACAAGAATGACCAGCATGGCAGAAATACCCTAAAGGTGCAATAGTGGCACATGTACCTTGGCAGTAACCAACACCTCTCTGACTGCCAGTGTTTACACTTATACTCACAGATAAATGTAGTTCCCATGTCTTATCAGAAAAACTTCCTTTTGCAAGAAATGGATACCCTTACAGAAAACCAAAACCAATCAAAAAGCAAAGAACCAATGATCCTGTGGTACCTGGTCCCAATGGATACATACACAACCCAATTCCTGAACATATGGCTCAAGAACCATTACTGAAGAGATCGGGGGTTAGGTTGTAAGAGCCAAAGGAACAGCAAGTTTGGTGTGAGATTTGTCTACTGGAAATGCCAGAAAAGCAACACTTTGATAAAATCTCATCAACATGGCTTCCTGTCTTAGTCACTGTTCTATTGCTGTGAAGAGACAGTATGTTCAAAGTACCTCTTAGCAAAAGAAAGCATTTAATTGAAGGCTAGCTTACAGTTTCAGAGGTTATTCTATTATTATGGTGTGGAGCATGGTGGCATGCAGGCATACATGGTGCTGGAGAAGTAGCTGAGAGTTCTACATCCTGATCCACAGACAGAGAGAAGGGACACTGGGCCTGGTGTGGGCTTTTGAAAACTCAAAGCCTGCTCCTAGGGACACATTTCCTCCAACAAGGTCACACCTCCTAATCTTTCTAATACTTTCAAATGGCTCCACTCCCTGGTGATTAAACTTTCAAATATATGAGACTGTGGGCACCATTCTTATTCAAACTACTGCACTGCCTAACTAAGACCTGAATGAATGAGACCAATGGATATGGTAACATGGAAGGGGAAAAGCTCACGGGACCTCAAACCTAGACAAGGAACTATAGGCAGTTGGCGAGTGCCATAGAAGAAATGGTCTTTCCCAGGGAAGAGACTCTCAACTTGTTATCCAATACCAAGTGGTCAGTCCTAAGATAATATACATACAGATAACATTACACAGGCTGAGCAAGTCATTTTAACATGTTTTTGTATATATGTAACAATAGGCCATGAATTTGAGAGAGCTACTGGATGTATGGGAGGAGTTGGAGGGAGGAAGTTGAAGAAGGAAAATGATGTAATTATGATTGCAAAACAATTTAAAAATTATTTCAAAAACCAAAATTCTTAGGGGCTAGCGGTATAGTTTTGTGGTGGAACATATACTTGGTGTGCACAATGTCTTGCTTTCAACCCCAGGACCATCAAAAATAAAAGTAAGAACACAGTCTTGGTAAGCTAGGACCCTTCTGAGGATTCAATAGCAAATACNATGATTTCTATTCCAACTACTCAATGTTGACTTACAGTTTAAAACAGTCATAGATAATAAATTTAACAAATGTAGTAAGAGCTTTATGAAAATGGTATAGGACCAGCTTTAGCCCACAGGCCATAGCTTGTTTCCACATAGTTTATACTAAAATTCTCTTTTCTCATAATGTGCTAGAGCTGGTTGATGAAGTGGTTCAGTGCAGAGGTGAGCATTCAGCAAGTACACTATCTGCAGAGCTAAGAATACTTGAGAGACAGACTCAAATACAGTTTTTGTTCTATCATTACCCTACATCAGGAATTCCAAACATGGTCAATTATCAAATACTGCTGCCAATGATCAAACATTGTCAATGATCAAATACATCCAGGAGGATGACTCTTCTGTTCTAGAGACAAGCAATGGCTTGAGATGAGTAACATACCCCTTGAAATACAATTTTGAATTAGCAGAGTAAATTAAAGTGAACTTCCCAAACAAAATTCATGATACATAAACTTGAATATTGATATAGTTAAGATGATACTGAATGCCCCCTAAAGGCCCATGTTTGGATGCTAGTCCATATGGAGAATTATCTAAGATAGGTATACTTTTGGTTTCAAATTAATGAGCTTATTAGGCATGTAGCAAGCAAAAGAAAAAGAAGAAATAGTAAATAGAAGATAGGCAGAAGAAACATATAGATAGCAGAATATGATAAAGTTGGGCACTTTCAACACCTAATGAAAACTGTTGGAGTAGTTCAGTTGAGAGGGTAAGTGGAAGTAACATAAAGTAAGCTTCTTAGACAAGAATGAGTGGGGAAACCGTACTGAAACAGCCATGCTGGAGTTACAGATTGGGAGACTGCCAGCAAAGCAGAGCAGAGCAGGTCTTCTTGGATGAGTTTCTGCCAACAGTTCCCACATGGATGTTTGTATACTATTAGATAATAGTAGCCTCTATTGGAAATGGTTTGTCTTCTAGCTGTCAATAAGGGTACACTTTTATTAAATTAAATTAAATTCATTTTTTATTTTATATGAATGTATCATATTTACATAATTTCCCTCCCCTATCCTCTCTCTAACTCCTCCCATGTCCCAATTGTCCTTTCTCAACTTCATGGCCTTTTTTCTTTAATTATTGTAGTTATGCATGCATACATGTACGTAAATGAATAAATGTATAAATACAATCTCGGAGTCCATTTACTGTTCCTTGATATGTGTAACTCTCACTCCTCATCAAAGAAACTGTCTTTTACAGAATATGGAGATCACTGCAGAAAGCCACAACAGTCAAATGTAGAGAACAACCGACTGTGTGGTAGCCAGCTCCAACTGATAGATCCACAGCATAACACCAACATCAAACACTCAGGAACACAAAGATTATAGGAGTCAGAGTACTAGAGCACTGGCTTTGCTGTGAGATGTCCTCTATATATGACAGGGAAGCTTCACCCATGAAATCTCATCAATATGGATGCCTAAACATGACCTGAACAATGACAAAACCGGTTGACATGACAACATGGAAGGTGGAAATCTCATGGGCTCTACTCCTAGATGAAGAGCTACAGACAGTTAATGACCTCTAAGAGATGGAGAACTAGTCGTCCCTAAGGATGGACCCTTGATTTTCTAACATCAAGTGGTCATCCCTAAAAACATATACATGCAACATATTTAATTATAATTAGCTGTTTGTTGTCTTCCTTTCTCCATGTCAAAGACCAAGGGAATCAGCCTGCTCTATGATAGGGCGTTCTAGACACTTTGTGTCTGGGACAAGGGAGCTATTCTCATTCCTGGAGAGCTGTTTCCTAAGCTTAAACAGCACATTACAATTTACCAGTATAACATCTATCACAGATGCTTAGGTCCCAGTTCGTGTTACTATTGGATGTGGTGGAACCTTTCGAAGGTAAAGTCTAATAGAAGAGAGATCATAGAAAGCATAACCTTGAAGGAGGTCTTCAGACCCTGAGTCCCCCTCTTCCTCTCTTTTAGCTTTATGGCTAATACAAGGTGTGTATGCTCTTATGTCATATGGCACTACCATGATGCTTTGCTACAGCTTCAAAGCATCAGACAGAACCTATCATCACAAGGGCTGACTTTTTGGATCCCAGTGCCTGTGGTAGGACACCTGGCGCAGTCTTGGCGCAGGGAGGAAGGTCTTGTCCTGCCTTGGCTGAGAGTGCCAGACTCCGGGGACTCAACATGGGAGACCTTGTTTTGGAGGAGGTGCGAGTAGGGGTGGGTTGAGGGGAGGAACTGGCGGGGCGGGAGAAGGGAGGAGAGGGGGATCTGAGGTTGGTATGTAAAAGGAGTGGAAGATCTTTTTAATAATAATACTAATAAAAGGAAAACAATGAAACCGTGGGCCAACTTTATTAGCTGCCTATGCCACTATTTTCTCCCATCTAGAATTGGGCTGTGGTTGTTGCTCTGCTACTTAGTCATAGAGTGAATTACTGAGAAAATTTTCACCATCTTGTTCTTAATTTCTAATTGGTAAAGAAGTGTAGTGGATAAGATGATAGTTAATGTGCTTCAAGTGGAAGGATGGTAACAATGGTACTCAAAACTACCTCATTCCTAAAATCCTGTATTTGGAAATTCCCTACGCTGGCCATTGCCACCTCTTTCTTCCCTTTCCTCTCATATTTTGTGAATCAGTTCTTCACATGGAGGCAGTCTTTAATTCCTTCAACACCTTTTAACTTCAGTCTTGCTAGGTGCGGTGCCATTACCCACCAGTTCATGTCTCTGCATCGAAGCATTAGGAAGTCCCTTTGGTCTACTGTGATCATTGCCTTCCTACCTATGTTTCATGCTGAGAAAACAGCCGGGTACACTTTCTTTGATCTCACTACCAGGTGGCTGTTACCAGGAAAAGTTACAAAATTGTGCCAGTTGGCTCAACTAGACATTTCTGACTATTCTTAGTCTGTAGGCAGAGTTGCACTGATTCTCTTATTCACCTCTAGGTGACTTTTCCTTGTGCTCTGATCCATGGGAACTATTCCCAGCCCTTTCCAGTCTAAACATCGGACACTGTCTGTTTTCAGTGATGGCTCCATCATTGTTTCCTAAAAGGACTTTGGCTGTAAGTTTTCTCAAAGTTCATCTCCTAAATATCTCTCTGTATTGTCTTTACTGGTGAATTGTTTCCTTTCTNTCTTTCCTTCCTTCCTTCCTTTTTTTGAGACATGCTATTGGTTTTATTTTATTCCATCTTCAATACCATCACCCAATTGTTGTAACATCATGCACCATGTTTTGCACATTTTTGTTTATCTCTCACCCTTGAAATCAATATCTAACCATTTCTCAATAAATACTGATTTTTTTATATCACCTACATTTTCATTCTATTTAGAATGCTGCTTTAAGAGTGATCTCAGGCCATCCTCAAAACCCTCCAAAGC
>LZPO01036698.1:0-14405 GCA_001675575.1 Neotoma lepida | reverse complement strand
GGAATAAATAGATCCTGTTAATATTTGAAAGCAAAGGCAGGAAGCCCTGGGGACACATTCCTCCTCACATCTTTGATTTTGACAGGGTCTCCCATAAATGCTTTGTTAGGGGCTCCTACCTAAAATCCCTGTGAGAACACAGAAGGCTAGATTCAAAGTTGATGGGAGGATTCTTCACTAATTAAACTAATTAACAATTCACTGTGACTGCCTGTGAGGTTACACTGTCACAGTGTCACTACCCACAAGAAAAATAAAAACATCATTAACAACAATCTGTCAGAAAAACAAAGTAAAACTTTCTGAAGAACCGCTCACTTTATCTCTTCCTTTCCCTGGGAAACAGGTGGAGAAGATGCTTCCGTATGGATAGCTAGGTAAAGCCTNAGTAAGCCTTTTTTATAAAATGATGGTTATAATTGTAATAATGACAGTGATGACATCCATAATAGCATTCCCCACTATTAACTGATACAATACTGTTAGTAAGGCCACACAAGGATTTCACATGGAACAAATCCTTAAGAGTGAGCCATGGAACAACTGGACTTTGCTGATCTTGGCTGGACCAGTTCAAGATGCTGAGGTCAGATACAAGTTGGCCTGGCAACCTTGATAATCTGGATGAAATTTGCTAACTTGTCAGTGATTTGGTTAACGTTGGCTGGTCCAGAAAGTCCTCAGCCATGGTGACTAGTATCACTCATCTATTCCTAGTTCTCTTCCTACAGCAGACTAACATGGGCACAGGAACAAGAGAAAGAATATATAAGCCTGTAAATGCTTTTGTCAATAGACAGCAAACAAGCGAACAGGACATGATGTATACAGGCACACTGCTAAACCCTGTTCATGCTATACAATGTGCTTCATGCAAAACCCTACAAGAGAGTGATAGTGACCACCCTGATTTCATAGATAGTAACAGGCTTAGTAGGAGCATGTATTTAAGAAAAGTGTGTGCTTGTGTCTGTGCTGGAAANGAGCTTTGGTAGGGTTCAGATCCTAAAGAGGATGTTAGTGTTAGAATTCCTAGCCACCCCCCCCAGCTACATGACTGCACATGCGCTGTCCAGTAGCCAGGCAAGATGCTTAGTCATCCCAGGGCCTTACGTCCTATGTAATCCGTGCGCTGCATGATCATGTAATTTACTTGCAGCATGATCACGCAATCTATCAATCTATGTGCGCATGTGCAGGGGTGGGGGTGGGGGAGCTATAAAAACGGGTTTCATGTATTCCTCCCTTCTCTTCCTGCATGGTCATTCCATAGGCCTATGCACACCCTTCCTATTCCTTTCCCTTAATAAACTCTTATAGTGGGTTTCGTTGTGCCTCATGGCTTCTCTTGCATGGTAAACAGCGCTTATTAAAAAAATAACAGTTTGGGGGGTGTGTGTATCTAAGGGTGAATCAGGATGGCTGCTGTTAATCCCAACTGCTAGAATAAGACCACTACCACAATTTGAGCCAAATTTGAAGCAAACTTAATTTTTTTTTTTTATTGAGGTGCAATCAAGAGCTGGCCAGCAGCTACCTCCTAAGTCCGGTTAAGGATAGCAGCCCCAATCCATCTCTTGGGCCTCTTTTAAGGAGAAAAATCAAGAGTAGTTTCACAGAAGGAAGAAATGGGGCAATAAGGAAATACAAAAAAACTTAACCAAAAACTCATTATGTGGTCATCATGCGATTAGGGAGGGTCTAGATCGAGTCAGGGAAGGCCAGGAAGGGTAAAGGTATTCTCAAAAACAAATCAAGGTCATGGGTTGGGGAAGGTCAGGTTTCAGGAAACAGAGAGCAACTCAACTCTCACAGTAAACAGAAACTTATTTTTTTAAAATACAGCANAATGGCCCCTGTCTTCAAAATGGAGTCAGGTAGGCTCCTCACTGCCCTTGCATTTACTGAAAAAAGAATACATGNTGTAAACTCTAGCTGCACATAGGATTAAAGGGGAGAAAGGAGGCGTGTGAGCTGGGGTGGGCTTGAGATCAGGGATTGAGGAAGCTAGCATTGACCTTGATAATAGGCACCAGTCATCTGTTAATGGAAGGGCCACAAGTTCTTCTTGTCAGAGACAAGAATTTGTCTCCCTTTTTAGCAAGCAGGAACTTTCTTCAAGCCCCTGAGGAAATGGAAACTTGTCTAAATGCCTGGCCGTGGGAAAAGGACTTTATTGGGGGGGATCAGACACTCCATTATAGAATATTGCAGTTTTTTGTATGCCTTGGTTTATCCAAATAGCTAAGACTTAAAGTGAGCAGGGACAAAGCTAGACAAACAATACTGTGACCTTAATAGACCTTAGGAATTTATAAATCTTGATTATCAAATATCCCTTATTTATTAAGCATATGTTACTTATCTAAATTTTNTAGCAGCNTGGTGTTAACTTGNATGGAAGTATGCAGTTATGCTATATGATTCCACAGGGGTGGGAGAATTAGTTTGTTTAAAGAGGCTACCATTGTACACATTTTTATCCTTCACCAAAGCCCACACAAAATTTGCCAAAGGGAAAGGCATAATAGTGAGACTCANTAAAAATGAAAGTAGAAGAATGCTGGAGAATTGTGATCTGCAAAGTCCAAATGCTGGAAATTTGTCAAGCAACAGTGGTCTCCATGTGGTCCATGCCATGTGTGTGTGTTGCAACCTAGGTTTCTTCTTTTCTTTGAAATATAACAAAGGTATCTTTTTTTAATTTTGCGTTAGTGTGTATTCATTGTACAAAGTGATGGGTATATAATGGCATTTTCATTCAAGTGTCTTATGTACTTTGACCACATTTACCTTTTATGTTACTGCTTCCTAGTCTCCTTTCTCTTTGTTCTTCTCCTCTTCCTACATGGTCTCCATTCTACTTTTATATTGTTAGATCTCAGTGATGTGTACATAATGGGGAACAAACCACCAAAGTCTATTAACCAGAAGCAAACTTTATTCCAGACACCACAGAGCCAAAAGAAACTTCCAGCTCACTGGGGCCACAGTCAGAGTTCAGGCTTCTGNCACTGTGACAATGGGGGGGCAGGTTTTGAGCCTCTTTTTATAGTGAAAATTAAGCAACAGGTATGGATGAAAGAGATTTTTACAATCTTGAGATTAGGCTTAGAGTCACATTACATTGAAAGATTTATCATTTTTGCTTACAGGGTGTTAGCTTAAGGTATTTGCAAAAGCCTGAAGCTAGCTTGACACAGCTGCTTCCCCTCAGCTGGAAAGAATGCAAGACAGTGCAAGGCAGAAGATCACGTAGAAGCAACAGTTAAAGGTTAAAGGAATATAAGGCAGGAAGTCCCACAGAAGCAACTGTTAAAGGTTAACCTTGGTCCACGGTAGTTGTTGGCTGTAAGACAGGGGGCTATTGTTCAAAGTTAACAGTTTGGCCGTAGTGGCTGCTGGTTGTCAGCTCCCATCTCCCCAGAATGTGCAGCCTTACAATTTTTATATTCCTGGGCTCTTCAATATCATATATTTGTGTATATTTATGTTACAGTAGCAATAAAGATCCGTTTAGAAAAACTCATTCTGGTCAAGAGAATAGAATCTCTGGCCTGAATGGAGACCTAACGTTCTAAATGGTCAGGATCAAGCACTTGGCCAAGAAAAGAAGATAGGCTCATCTTAAGCAATACTAAAGAGATGGTTAGAAGAATTGGTCCTCTAATGAGACACTAGGCTGTTTCATTTCCTTGCTCTTGTGAATAGAGCAGCCGTAAACATGGATGTGCAAATATCTCTTTAGTATTTAGAGTCCTTTGGGCATATGCCCAGGAGTGATATAGCTAGGTTATATTGAGATGCCTCCACACTGACTTCCATAGTTGCTGCACTACTCTTACCTACAGTGGGTAAATGTTCCCTTCCCCACATCCTCATCAACACTTCGTCACCTCTTTTCTTTATGGTAGCTATTTTTACCAGAGTAAGATCAAGTTTCAAAATAGTTTTAACTTGCATTTATCTGATGGCTAGATATATAGAACACTTTAAAAACTATTTATTAGTGATTTATTTTTATTGCTTTGATAACTGTCTGTTCAGTTCATTGGTCCATTTATTTATTAATTGAGAGTTTAGGGGATTAGAGGGATGTAAATTTTAGTTTTTTATATATTCTAGATATTATCCCTTTGTCCGAGTATAGTTAAATTTTCTCCCATTGTGTAGGCTTTGTATTTATTCTGATAATAGTTTCTTTTGCTGTGAAAGAGCCTTTTAATTTCATATAATTCTGTCAATTATAATTGTCATATAATTCATATAATTGTCAATTTCTGAGACAATTCCCCAAACTACTACAGTTCTACTTATAAATTTCTTGTCTATGCNTATATCCAGAAGTATTTTCCTTTAGTAGTTCCAATATTTTCAATTTTAAGTTAGTGTTTTTAATCCAGTTTTAATTGACTTTTGTATAGGGTAAAGAGATACATATCTAATTCCATTCTTTTACAGGGCATAAATGATACCCATTCTGAATAGGGTGAGTTGAAGCCTCTGGGTCCTTGATTGCTAAGGATGTAGAATATTTTCCCATATATTTATTGGCCATTATATTTGAGAAATGTCTGATGATTTAATCTATTTGTTCATTGGGTTATTGTAATACCTCCAGCATTGTTATTTGGGGTTTGGGTGTTTAGTTCATTGAGTTAAAAGCCAATACATTATAGATATTGATCCCCTGAGGATGCATAGTTGGCAAAGGTTTTGTCTTATTGTAGGATGCTAATTTCCTTTGTTGCACAGAAGTTTTAAAATTTCACTTATCTTATTTTTTTAGTTCTTGCTGTGATTTCCTGAGCCTTGGGAGTGCTTTTCAGAAGGAAAAGGCCTATGGCTACACCTTAGCTTGTTTTCCCTTGACTGTTTCACACTATTGAGTTATACATTTAGGGCTTTGATCCATCTTGAATTGAATTTTTATCAGGGCACTAGACATCTACTTTCATTCTTATACACATATTTTTCAAGTTTTCCTAGCATCTTGTGTTGAAGAGTATCTCTTCTACAAAATTGTCTTTTTTTTTTTTTCTTTTTTCTTTTTTGGGCACCTTTATCACAAATCAGTGGGATAGCTATAGAGTTGTGGACTTATTTCTGAGTTTTCTATTCTAGTCCATTGATCTACCTGAAGGTTTTTATGCAAGTACAATACTGTCTTACCTGACAATTGAAATGTTTGGGATGTCAGGTTCTTCCCCTTAGATGCTGGTCCATCCCTGGGTGGTGTCAGCTTATGACTTTTCCTGAATCAGAGTGTTCCCTGCCAGTAAACCTGTCATGCAGCTATGTCTGGGCCTCTAAGCCTGTCATGGCATCCGTGTGGTCAAGCTGTTTTGGGCCCCCCACAATATGAGGCACCTAGATTTGTACATGTTGCTGTAATTTGGGGGGAGGGTCCCTTCATGGTCATCGGGTGATACAGAGGAAATCAGTGTCCCTTCTTGGGGGTTCTTAGTCTCATTAATAAAATAATCTAAGAATGAGCTCAAATGGAAATTTAAGGACAATTTTTTAAAAAAGAAAACATCCCACACCAGGCTTGTTGTTGTTTTCAAATTAAGACAAGCCAGGGACATCTGGGGAGAGGGAACTTAAATTGAGGAAATGACTACATTAGATTGGCCAATAGACAAATCTGTGGGGACATTTACTTGATTAATGATTGATGTTGGATGGCCCATCTTACTGTGGTCTGACTTCTGGGCATGTAGTTCTGGGTGATGTATGAAAGCAGGCTAAGCAAGCTGTAGAGAATAAGCCAGTAAGTCGTGTTCTTCCATGGTCTATGCTTCAGTTCTTGCCTTGACTTCCCTCACCTAAGCTGTAGGATGATATAAAGCATTTCCTCCCAAGTTTTTTTTTTGTTGTTGTTATTGTGTTTGTTACAGCAATTGAAAGAAAATAAGACAATAAATTTATTGTATTGTTATGTGCTTATCCAGTTTTGGTATCAGGAGAATGCTGACTTCATAAAATGAATTTACTAGTTTTCCTTTTCTCTATATTTTATGGAATGAATTAAGGAGTATTGGTATTAAGTGTCTGGTAGTATTGATTAGTGAGTTCATTTGGCCCTAGGCTTATTTAAGTTGGCAGACTTTCCACTATTGGTTCAATTTCATTGCTCATTAGCATATTTAAACTGTCTACATACTCCTGATATGTCTTATGTTTTGAGAATTTTTTCCATTTCTTCTAGATTTCCAAGTTTATTGGAATATGGATCTTTAAATTATTCCCAAATGATCACCTGACTTTCATTAGCATCACAAATGACATACTTTTAATCTTTGATTTTATTAATTTCTATCTTTCTACTTCGGTTCTTTATCTTTTCAAAGAACCAACTTTTGTTTCTTGATTATTTTGTATTATTAATGTAGTATTCATTTCATTAATTTCTATTTTGATATTCTGTCTACTAATTCCAAGTTTTCTCCTACTTCTAAAATCTTGAAGTGCACCATTAGGTTGTTTATATGAGCTTTCCCTGATTTTTAGATACAGGCCTTCCAAGCTATGATGTCCCCCCTTAGATTTGCATTGGCTCCCAAAGGTCATAGTGAGCTGTGTTGTAGTTCTCATTTAATTTTAGAAACCATTTTATTTTTTCCATGGTTCTTTCAGTGAATCACTAATTACTCAAGAGTGTATTACTTACTCCTCCGTGTTTGTATAGTTTCTGTAGCTTCTCTTGTCATTGACTTCTAGTTTTATTCCATTATGATAGCTTAAAATATAAGATATTTCTAGTATTTTCTATTTCTTTAGATATGACTTATGACCCATACTGTAGCATATTTTGAAGAGTTCCAAGGGCTGAGAATAATGTGTAGTATTCTGCAGCCATTGAGTATAATTTTTTGTTAGTATTTGTTAAGTACATTTTCTTGATGAGATAATTTAAACCTGACATTTCTTTGTTAATTTTTTTTGACTGGATAATCTGTCAATTGATAGGAGTGGAATGTTGAACTGGCCCACTGTTATTGAATCTGGACCGATATGACTGTTTAGCTCCAGTAGCATTAAGTTTATGAAACTAGATATATAAAAATTTGGTGAAAACATATTTATAGATATTATATTTTCTTGATGAACTATTTCCTTTATTATTGTTAAGTAAAACTCCTTACTTTTGGACTAATTTTGGCTTGATGTTTGGTTTGTTAGATATAAAAATGTCTATTCCTTCCTTTTTCCTGCTTCAAATTTTTTGGTATACAGTATTCCATTCTTTGACTTTTAGTCTGTTTCTTCTTCAGTAAGATATATATTTTTCTTGCAAGCAACNAACACCAGAATCTTGTGTTTTAATCCAGTCAGCAAGTCTACCTCTTAAAAATATTATTTTTATTTTTTTGAAATTAAAATGTAATTATATAATTTCCCCCTATCTCTTCCTTCCTTCCTTTTTCTTCTGTACTGGCTGGTTTTGTGTGTAAACTTGACACAAGCTAGAGTCATCAGAGGAGGGAGTCTTAGATAAGGAAATGCCTCCTTGAGATTCAGCTGTAAGACATTTTCTCATTTAGTGATCAATGGAGGAAGGTCCAGCCCACAATGGTTCTGGGATCTTTAAGAAGGTGGGCTGAGCAAGCCATGGAAAGCCAGTAAGCAGCTCCCCTCCACAGTCTCTGCATCAACTCCTGTCTCTGGGATCCTGTCCTGTTTGAGTTCCTGTCCTGACTTCCTTCAGTGATGAACAGCAATGCTGTTCAAATAAACCCTTTCCTCCCCAACTTGCTTTTTGGTCATGATGTTTTGTTGCAGCAATAGAAATCCTAACTAAGACACCTTCCTTCAATCCCTCCTATGTACTTTCCTTGCTCTCTCTCAAATTCTTATTTTTCTTAAATTATTGTTACACACACACACACACACACACACACACACACACACACACACACTATAATGTTACATAGATAGTGAGATATATAAATACAACCTGCTCAATCTTAATGTTACTTGTATGTACATGACTTCAAGGCTGACCATTTGGTGTTGGATAAACAATTGATGTGCTCTTCCCTGGGGAAGACTAATTTTCCTCCTCTCAGCATTCCTTAGTTGCCTGTAGCTCTTTGTCTAGGTCTGGGCCCCTTTTAATTGGGGGAGTTTAGACCATTAACATTTAAGGCTGTATTTTAGTGATATTTTCTGNTTCTTAAAATTTTATTGATTATTTTCCTTGTTTGTTCTCATACTCTGTTTTTTCTTTATATGAGATTCCTGATTTACTGGGTCAGACATGCTTGATTCTTAGTTTTCATTTATTAATCTATTCAGTTCTTGAGACATTTTTTCTTCTGGTCTTATGTTCTGTTTATCTTTCCTTTCTGGGAGTAGAGTTCCTTAAGGTATCTTCTGTAATACTGGGTTAGTGGTCATGAATTAGTTTAGTTTGTGCTCATTCTAGGAGGTCTTTAGTTATCCATAAATTTAAAAATACATATTTCTTAGACATAATAATCTTGTCTGGTAGTTATTTATATCCAGGATTTAAATATATAATTCCATTCTTTCCCAACATTTATGGTATCAACTGAGAGACCTGCTGTCCCTTTGATATATATATTATTTAACAATGATATGTGTTGGAGAGGTTCTCTTTATGGCATATCTTTTTGAGGTTCTAAATGATTCTTGTATTTGTATGTTCCTATTTTTATATAGACTTATGATTTTTATCTTCTATAATTTCATTGATTTTTTTCTTTGTGTTTAATTGTTTATATATTTATTCTATTCCATATCCCTTTCTTTTACTCCATGGATTATTTGGGTTTGTTTCTTCATTATGTTACAGAGTTATTGATTGTCAAGGTCATGTTTCATTATTTTTTTATTATTGTCTAAATGCAATAGTTCCTCAGCCTTGTCTTCCATAGTTGGTATCTTTTTCCACTTGATCCAGTCTGTCAGTGATGCGTCTCACTGCGTCTTTTACCTGGTGGGTTAGCTTTTGTTTCCAAGATTTCTTTTTGGTTCTTTGTCAGAATCTCAATTTCCTTGCAGAGTCCTTCCTCTGGGTTGTTGCATTTCTCTTTGATTCTGCTGACTGTTTAAATAATCTAAGTTCTGAGTTGATTTCCTTACTTTATTGATATACTTGTTTCAGACTTCTTTAAAGTTATTGAACCTTTTTAAAGCGAGATTTTGAATTTCTTTTCTGACATTTCAGTTATTTTATTATTTTTGTTTTCAGTTATGGAGAATTATGGGACTTGGGATGTGCTACAGGGGCTTGCACATTCATATTTTTTGTGTTTCTATGTTGTGATTTTGTGTGTGTTAGGATGGATGTATCTTTCACTTTTATTTTTTGGTTTTCCCTTTGTTTTATTTTGTATCAGTCCTCTAGTGGATAGTCCTTTCTTTGGCTTATATCCCCATTACTTCTTAGAGGGGAGATGAAAGCAGNANTAATTGGCTAGAAACAAACCCAGCAAGCTACTAAGATGCAGTAAAAAGAAAATGGGCAATTTAATTACATCTCCAATAAGGCTAGGGAACAAAAGATCTAGCTACTGTTATGATGAATGAAATTTAAATATTATTAGAGATAAAGACCTCACAATTAAGAATTTGTAAAGGAATGAGGGAATGAGGAAAAGGAAAAAGAAGAGTTGGAATGAGAGTAAAAGCATATGTACTGATGAAGGTAAGGAAATGAATGGAGTGTGAAAAGGTAGGTAAAAGTGATAGCACAATCATAAAACTTAACGTTGCATAAGAACTAAAAAATAATGAAAAATAGTAACACCAAATAGAATAAAGATTAAAAACACTACAACTTCTGCCAGTATTTCTTGCTTTTCTGAAATGAAAGTAAGTTCTATCAGAGTTGNTTTTTGCAGCTAGCTTGTCAGATAGACAAGCTTCTTATCTTTCTTGAGTTCAATCCATCCAGTTCAGAATCAGTTGTGTCTAATCCATCTTCCCTCTGTAATTGAATTCTTGAACAGCAATAAGCTTTCTCTCTGCCCAACACAGTGATGCTCTCTCACACAGTGCCCATCCTGCCAGCACTTGTGTTCTGTATGCACCAGGCAGTCAAGCTTTATATCCAGGGATTTCAATGTCCGAGGGTCTAAAGGTACCACATCCTTGCTTGCACTTAATTTTGAAATTGGGTATTAACCCCTTACCAGGGCTCAGGCTGCTTCTCAGCCAGCACTTCACTGTCTGTGTCTGAGTGTACTTATGATCTGCCCAGTCAACTCCTCTGGGGTGTTTTTGTAGTTCTCAGGGCTGGTGCCTATTTAGTCAAAGTAAGAGGAGTCTTTGGTGTTTGTAGATATAATGCTTCCCACGTTTTCTGCTCTGCTCAGAAAAGCTGTTTGATTGAAGTGTTTTTCTTTGTATTGATTCACTGCTTTGTCCCAGCTTAATAGGTGAAATGGGACACCCCAAACTAGGTCCTCTTCTCCAGTTTCTGTTTCACATAACATTTTGATATTTCAGTGTTTTCTTCTGCATCTTTTCTTTTGTTTGCAGCCCTAGTCAGGTGACGGTGACTTTCCTCTTCTTACTGCTTTGTTTGGTGCACTAACTGGGGTTTCTTTTGTACATGCAATGTCCAATTGTTCTGAACTTGATGCCCTTTATCCCCAATGTTTGGTGTGCCCTCCCTTGCTTCCTCATGCTTTGCACCACTTTTAGCAGTCACAGATCATTTCTTCTCCTCAGGTTCATGGAGANACAGGAGAGTGCCGCTTGGTGCTTCTCCACTAGCTTGAGAATCAATTCTGTACACATTGTCTTGCTCATGCTCATGTCTCTAGCCTTCATGAAACACTGTTTGCCTGCACAGTCCCACTGAAGTAGAGCAGATATTTTCACTGGGGATTTTGTCTTAAAAAGTATTTCTTTATAGGTTTCTTGGTGTTGGCAATAATGTTGGTAAGTCTACTGTAGAAACAATTTTGTAATTGAATTGTTTCAATTACAATGAAAACAATTGTATTTGAAATTCTTCCTTTGCTCTGAGTTTTTGGTATGGATTTATTTCTGCTCCCTAGTATTGACCCACTGGGTTCCCACTGGCTAATTCTCCCATTTAGTTCCTCTCCAAGGTGATGGACAAGTGAGTGTATTCATGTGTTATCATCAGTACCGTATCTCTTCATCTTCTGTTAGTGGTTCCCTTGGGACTTGAGTGACTCTCCAGCCATTTCATCTGGCATACATTTTATGTGAGTTACTTGAATATGGGAGGAGCTTAGTAAATTCCATATTCTGCTTTATTTAACAGCTACTACATGTCTATTAGACACAGCAGATACTGGTATACTGACTAGATAATGCTTTTCACCTTAACCATGTATCAAGTTCTTTGTTTAGCACTTAAACGGCCATCTGTTGGCTTTTTGCTAACAAGACAAAGAAGATGTGTGTGTGTGTGTGTGTGTGTGTGTGTGTGTGTTTGTGTTTGTGTGCAAACAAAGATGTAAGTACTTCATTTACTTTTAAGCATAGAAGAAACTACTCTCCAACTTCCCAGTGAAAGTAGGTCCTGAGATATCTTAACCAAGAGTTTTCTCCACTGCTTTCTAGATGTCTGAGAACCTGGCCTGTCTGCATAGTAAGCAGCCTTATCTTAGAGGAGGTGTCTTTGGTTGTTAATGCTGTGATAGCTGAAACTTTAATCTTGTTATAAACCCATAATTTGACCTGGCTTTTCTTGCCTTTTAACTTCTGGCTGGATCCCTCTAACTCCTTCTCTTCTTCCCAAGCTTGTATAATCTAACCCCAAGTTCTATGAGTCCTTCTGCCTGTGTGAGTTCCATGTCATGAGTCTAACAATTCTGCTAAGCCTGATGCCTGCCTGTGTATCAGGCTTTTTGGACCACCAGCCCCTAAATCATGACATGGAGACTTATTATTAGTTAAGAATGCATGGCCTTAGTTTAGGCTTGTCCCACTAGCTCTTATAACTTATTTCTCTTCACCTCGGAGGTTTTTACCTTTCCTTTATTCTGTATGTCCTATTTCCCTGCTTCCTCTTTGTCTAGCTAGGTGGTGACTGCTTGACTGGCTAGCCTGTGGTGTCTTTATCTTTCTCCCTTTTTCTGTCTCAAGCCTAGATTCCTCCTCCTACTTATTCTCTCTGCCTTCCAGCCATGCCTATCCCTCTAATGCCTAGCTATTGACCATTCAGCTTTTTATTAGATCAATCNGGTACCTTAGGCAGCCAAGGTGAAACAGCAACACATCTTGACATAATTAAACAAATGCAGTGTAAACAAAAGCAATACATCTTTACATAGTTAAAGTAATATTCTGCAACATAAACAAACGCAACACATCTTTATGTAGCTAAAGTAATATTCCACAACATTTTCTCTTTTTGTCTAAATAAAAAGGAAAGGTTTTACCTTTAACATAGTAAAACTATATACAATAAGAACAATTATCAAGAAAGAATTACACTTACAATATTCAATCCATTTGCATTTGGCAAATTCAGAGAAAATACTGCAATAATTATCCTATCTTGGTAAGTCCAAAGTTTTGTACCTAATTTACCTTCTACCATAACTAAGGAAAACTGTAACTATAACTATCTAGTCTTAAACTCCATCAAAGACCCAAGGAGGATATAATATTACCTGAGTAAACAGGAAATTCAGGGTAAGCCACTTTCAAAACAATAGAAATGACAAATACATCTGGCTGCCTAGACAGTCACCCAAGGTTCCTCTGCAACATTGGGGCATCCATCTTCAGCCTACAGGCCTAGAATATCTGGCAGTCTTTTCTATGAAGCAGGAATTTTGAAGGACCATCCCACCTTGTTTTGGCAAAGTTCAGCAGTCTTTTTCCTTTGTGCTCTGCATGTCCAGTTTGTACGGCATACTGTCAGCAGTCAAGGCAAGGACAGTTTCTTGCTCAGATGGCTAGCTTTGCCACAATGGAAGCAAACTTCATATGGAGGTTCTCCGATGCCCATCATCTTTTTATGAAGTAGATTGGTGTTGGCAGGAGCAGACATGTCTCACTGTCATGAAAAGCCTTAGGTTATTAAACATCTTAAATACCATATTCTATAGTTTTCTGAAGCATTTGAAGGTCACCTATCTAAAATGCATCTGTTTAACCTTAAAAACATACTCAACATAACTACAAGTTTGATTATTATAAATGATTAACTACTAACCTATATTTCTAAATTCTACATTACATATTTAAATGAGTTACATAATCACAATGCCCCAAACAAGAGTAGAAACATATATACAGTATAATAAAAATAACTTTAAATTTGTATCAATATACCAAAATCAATACCAATATAAAATATTTGAGGTTAATAGTTGTCTTTTTATCCTATATTTCTATATCCCCCTAAACAACGATGGACATCTATAATCCACTTAATGACCAAAAAACCACCCATCCCACCTCTTGGGAATGTGGGCATTGTGTTCTCTAGACTGCTTCCTGTTGTCTGAGGGTAACAGCATCTTTAGGAGACCCTAAGAAAAATGAGATAATGGTCAAGTCCTGGTAAACCTAGTTGTAACATTTATTGTTCAGTCTCAGAATTGTTCCCATATAGAGGGATCAGTATATACATCATCTGTCTTATAGTTTTGCTTGGTTTATTTCCTTATGTCTCTAGCCAAGGTTTTCAGGAGGTCTCCCCCTATCAAACCTGATCTCTATTAACCTTGAAGGAATCCACAGGCTTTTGTTTCCCTGTGTAAACAAAGCATAACCTCTTCCCCAACACAATACATTTTCTGACTTCTATTTTAAAGTTAAGACATCCCTAAAGTATCTAGGCTAGTTTAATTCAGCAATTCCTTTTACAATCCAGTGTCTCTCAGCAGCTGTAATTCACTCATCAGCATTCAAAAAATTCAGTCAGNACAACATCATACAGGATCCAGACTCCCTGTGTATTTCCCATCTTTATGTGGCTTTTTTCTTTTATATTACTTTACTGTCTTTAAAGGATGTACTTTAATATTTATAAACTATTTTTTCTATGACTGTCTATACCCATATTATTTTCTTTCTTAAGTCTATGTATTTTTAAACATGCTGTAACCTGCTTAGAGGTTTTTTCCCCTCACTGGACCTGTCTTTACTGCATGTCTCTAGCCTTTTCTGATGCATGAGCCAAACCTTAACCTGTTAAGTAGTAGCTAGGACCTTTGCTGTAGCTCTCTGGTGAATGGCTCCATCCCCTCCTTTGTCCATGAGAGCCGAGCCCTAAGCTCTCAGGTCTGGCTGAGATCTGCATTTAACTGGGAGCTGCATTCAACAACCCCAGCTCTAAGAAGTTGGTGGCCACACTGTGGCATGTGTTTTTACTTCACTTGCTGTTTCTACTTAGTGTGTCAGCTGCTCAAGTGCTCCCTATACAGCAGAGCCTCTTAAAG
>LZPO01036692.1:0-14482 GCA_001675575.1 Neotoma lepida | reverse complement strand
AAGAGAAAAAGAAATGCAGAGAGCAGTCAGATGTGAGGGACTAGGACAAGAAATACAGAACTCATTTACATGCTCAATAAATCAATAAAATTGTTATTGATGACAGCATTCTTAATGGGACTATGCCCATTTAATACAATGAGGACTTACTTAAGCTAAGAGTAATGTTGCAAGTCTATTTTGAAGTATAAAAAGGAAATTTTAATAATAATATTGAAAAGAATGCTGTATATAAGTTCTAACATGAAAACAAAAGTTCTCTGTTACTAGTTTTTTCTTCTGAATGTTTAAATTCTAGGATTCAGTAGACACTTTTGCATTGAGTTTTAAGGTTATTTTTGTTTAATTGTGAGCCATGAATTCCATTCAACCTAAATTTCCTTTCACTGTTAAAAGTCACAGCAATGCAAACTGATATGTCAGAAAATATATCATACACAAATGTGAAAATATTGGTAGATAATGAGACTTGTCTAGAATATAGAATGTTAAAATCCTGAATTCAATATTTTTATGTAAAATCATAACAAGAATGCAATTTACCAGAATGCAATTTATACTTTTTGGTATTCTTCTATGGCGAAGAAATATAAGAAAAATGCATTTAAGTGTTCATAGTTTATAGTTATTTAGCATCAAAAAAGTAGTATTCCTTATAATAAGATTACATTGTATAATAACCCTTATATAATCAATATGAAATTTAAAAACAGGAAATGTATTACTCATATAAGAATGAAAATATAATGAATGGCACAAGAAATGGAAAAACAAAATATCTAAAGATAATATAGTTTCTCTTATTGATACCCTTTAAAGACCTCTGTATTT
Source organism: Neotoma lepida (assembly GCA_001675575.1). NCBI lineage: Eukaryota > Metazoa > Chordata > Mammalia > Rodentia > Cricetidae > Neotoma > Neotoma lepida. The sequence continues at coordinate 13,651 of LZPO01036692.1, read as the reverse complement.
GAACAATAGGTAGTATTTTTATGTTAAAAAATACTTAGTATTATTTATTTATTTTTATTTAATATAATATCTGTATTGATTCTTTGGGAATTTCACATCATCTAACCTAATTTATCTCACTTCTCAGTTCCCCCATATCCTTCCTTCACCCCCCAAAAAAATTTTTTTAAAAATCAAATCAAAACAAAATAAAAGCAAGTAAACAAAGAAAACCAAGAACAAAACAACCCAAAACAAACCAAAAAACAAAAACCTCTTCTCTATCATTCCTGCCTCTCCAACACCTCTTCATTTGTACTGGTGGAATTGGGAGCTATGGTGTGTCATACATTATGCCCTTTTGTCCAATCAGCTTTACTATGCAATAAGTCGTGGTCTAGTTCAAGACCTCTGGTGTCAGGTACACCATCATCACTAGATTCTCACTGAATCTCCTCTGAAATATCCCAATGCTGCCCCAAGTCATGGAAACCCTGTTATGTGGATATCATTCCACAGGACCAGTCCCTTTACAATCTTCAGTAGGTCCTAGATAGGGTAGATGTTAGGATGGGCTAACCCAAGTCCCAACTGTGGGCCTTAATGGTAGCTGAGCTAGTCAGTCCAAGCCACTGGGACAGCTCCCTCCAGGCAAGGGGGCAGAGCCAGCCCATCTCATTGGGGTCAGTTCTCTCTCCCCTGTAGTGAGGATTAGGGCCATCTCTTTAGAATAAAGGGGCCAACTCTCCTTGAGGGTTAGGGCCAGCAGTTTTGCTGTAGCGTCCCTTGAGAGGCAGAGGTAGATTTCCCAGGGCCAGTGAAGGCTGAGGTCTGCTCAGCATGGCTCTCTGATTTCATTATGTGTGGTTCCTTTGGCTCCTTGAGGTTACACAGGCAACAGATATTAATTAATATTAGTTTTGATCAATCATTTTTTATTTGTTCCTTCCCTTTGGTTAGAGAACATGCTAAGCTTTATTTTGTTAGACCCCATCATGTTAGTCAAACTTTTAGAACTTGGGCTTTATTGTCCAATGTGATTTTAACTGGACTTGCTTTTTGCAACTGACCAATTAAAATACAGATGTTTTCATTATCCCCAAATCCTGACATTGTCAACTTTAGTTTGTTGAATATTATAGACATAGATAATCATATAAAATGAAACCATACAAACCCACTTATAAAAATTTTCAAGGTAGTAGGAAATAATTATGAAAAAGCATTTCATAATATTGAAGGAACAACCAGTACTCCACAAAAGTGTTTATATTATGCTGTCATTATCATGAAAATATTTTGGAAAACATTAAGCTACCTCCAAAGCTCACAAATGACTGAGGAAGAGGTGGCAGAAAGGCTGTGAGAGCCAGANGTGGTGGACATCTAAGCCCAACAGTATTTACTGGACACAGTTGCACTGACAGAAGAACTCACAACAACTGGGACTGCAATGCACAAAGCCTGAACAAAGTCAGTACAGTACAGGTCTCAGCAAGGGTGATGGAGAAGCTCCTGAGCCCCAAACCCTAGCTAAGGAGATATTGAGCTACTGGCTATTGGTGGCTGCTGGGGGAGGGAATGTCACTTTTCTTCAATAGGTGACTCCTGAGATGATACTCATGGTCCAGCAGACTGTACTATGCCCATGCTCATAGTGGTAGCACTAAGTGGACCTATTAAATTAAAAAAAAAACACTACATAGATTGGATTGGAAAGGAATAGTAGTGGGGACATAGGAGATGGTTGGAAAGGAATGAAAATGAGGCTTTATCTGATGAAAATATGCTAAAAAACCTTGTAATTTTTGTTAGTTGATGCAAGAAGATCATTATTTAAGAATTATAGCTATCTATATGGAGTTGAGTATTATTCTTTCAAGGTCTGTGAAGAATTTTGTTGAGATTTTGATGGGGATTGCATTGAATTTATAGATTACTTTTGGTAAGATTGCCATTTTATGTTGATCCTACCTATCCAAGAACATGGGAGATTTTTCCATTTTCTGATATCTTTTTCAATTTCTTTCTTTAAAGACTTAAGTTCTTGTCATAAAGGTCTTTCACTTGTTTGGTTAGAGATACCCCAAGATATTTTATGTTATTTGTGGTTATTTTAAAGGGTGATGTTTCTTTCTCAACTCATTTATCACTTGTAAATAAGAGGGCTACTGATTCTTTTTGAGTTAATCTTGTATCATTTCCTGCCACACTACTGAAGGTATTTATCAGCTATAGGAGTTCCTTGGTAGAATTTTTGGGTCACATATGCATACTATCATGTCATCTGCAAATAGTGAAAGTTTGATTTATTCCTTTCCAATTTTTATCCCCTTGATCTCCTTTTGTTGTCTCAAGATAGCCAAGACAACCCTGTACAATAGAGGAACTTCTGAAAGCATCACCATCCCTGACCTCAAGCTCTACTGTAGAGCTATAGTTAAAAAAAAGTGTCGAATTGGCATAAAAACAGATGTATGTGTCTACATAGATCAATAAAATTGAATCAAAGACCCTGACATTAATCCAAAAACCTATGAACACCTGATTTTTGACAAAGAAGCTAAAATTATATAATGGAAAAAAGAAAGCATCTTCAACAAATGGTGCTGATATAACTGCATGTCAAGATGTAGAAGAATAGATCCACACCTATTCCCATTCATGTCCAAATGGCTCAAAGTCCTCAACATAAATCGAGCTACATTGAATCTGTTAGAAGANAAAGTGGGAAGTAGCCTTGACCACATTGGCACAGGAGACCACTTCCTAAATATAACAGCAGTAGCACAGATACTGAGAGTTCCAATTAATAAATGGGACTGCTTGAAACTGAGAAGCTTCTGTAAGGCAAAGGACATGGTCAACAAAACAAAATGGCAGCCTGAAGAATGGGAAAAGATCTTCATCAATCCCATATCTGTCAGAGGGCTGATCTCCAAAATATATAAAGAACTCAAGAAACTAGGTATCAAAATATCAAATAATCCAATTTAAAAAGGGGGTACAGAGCTAAACAGAAAATTCTCAACAGAAGAATCTCAGATGTCCGAGAAACATTTAAGGAATTGCTCAACAATCTTTGCCACCAGGGAAATGCAAATCAAAATGACACTGAGATACCATCCTACATCTGTCAGAATGGCTAAGATCAAAAACACTGATGACAGCTTATGTTGGAGAGGATATGGAGTAAGGGGAACACTCCTCCACTGCTAGTGGGAGTGCCAACTTGTACAGGCACTCTGGAAATAAGTATGGCAGTTTATCAGAAATTTGGGAATCAACCTACCTCAAGACATAACAATACCGCTATTTGGCATATACCCAAAAGATGCTCAATCATACCACAATGTCACTTGCTCAACCATGTTCATAGCAGCATTATTTCTAACAGCCAGAACCTGGAAACAACCTTGATGTCCCTCAAGCGAAGAATGGATAAGGAAAATGTGGTACATTTACACAGTGGAGTATTATTCATTCTAAACAGAAGGATTTCAAAAAGTTAAAAAATTAATGAAATTAAAAAAAATGACTTCATGAAATTTGTAGGCAAATGGATGGAACTAGAAAGAAGCATCCTAAGTGAGGTAACCCAGATCCAGGAAGACAAACACGGTATGTACTCACACATAAGTGAGTATTAGTTGCAAAGCAAAGGATAACCAGGCTATAATCCACAACCCCAGAGAAGCTAGGAAAAAAAGGAGGACCCTAAAAGGGACACACATGGAGGGTCCCAGAAAGGGAAAATAGTTAAGCGCTCCTGGGTAAACTGGGAAGAAGGGGTAGGAGGGAATACATGGAGGATGAGAACAGAAGGGACTGAGAGGGAGAGCAATGAAAGAGATACCTTCCTAGAGGGAAATATTAGGAAGCTAGGGAGAAACCTGGTGCTAGGGAAATGCCCAGGAATCCACAGGGTGACACCACCTAAGATTCCTGGCAATAATGGAAACTACATCCAGTAACTGATGGAAGCAGATGCAGTGACCTACAACCAAGAACTGGGCTGAGCTCCTAGACTTCAGTTGAAGAGAGGGAGGAGGGGTCACAGGAGAAAGTGAGGTCAAGGTCATAACGGAGAAAACCACAGAGACAGCTGACCCAAGCTGGTGGGAGCCCATGGACTCTAGCCTGTCAGCTGGGAAACATGCATTGGACCACCAATGTGGGTGACAGTTATGTGATTAGATTTGACTGAGGAGCAGTGGAACCAGGACTTATCCTGGTACATGAAATGGCTTTTTGGAACACATTTCCTAGGGTAAGATACCTAGCTCAGCCTTGACACAGGGGAGAGGGGCTTGGTCCTGCCTCAGCTTAGTATGACAGACTTTGTTGACTCACCAAGTGAGGCTTTACCCTCTCTGAGGAGTGGATGAGGAGTGGGATGGGGGATGGGGGGGGTAGGAGAAGGGGAGTGAGGGGGAACTGTTATTGGTATATAAAATGAAAAACAAAATATTTTTAAAATAAATGAATTTAAAAACTGAAAAAGGAATCAGCTATCAAAAAGGTGTAAGTGATTTAATGATTTGCATCAAGGAAATTTGTACAATAGTTTTGATTAAAGCCGTGTGATTTTAAACAGCCATCTTCAAAATGATATCCATAGGAAATATCAGATGTCAGCAAATACCAGAGGTTTTATTCTTATTATTAATATAAACATAAAGTGTGACAAGTCAACTTAGTGCATAATTTTTGTGAAGCCACACTAACAGCTTGTATGCATATATATATATATATATATATGTGTGTGTGTGTGTATATAAATATATATATACATGAAATAAAGTAATTATCAAAATTTGAAAAAAAGTTTGAAAGAAAAAAGTGTTTAATTTTTATTACTTTATTTCATCAGTATCTTCAAATAATTCTTGCTCAAATAGATATCTTATTGTAACATGAATTGGTAAACGGTCTTAATAAAAAACCCAGAGCCAGATATTGGGTTAAAGCTGAAAGAACAGAGAAGCAGAGCATCAAGCCACTAGTTCTTACCCCTACGAAATCCTCTGCTGAAAGAAAGCGAGCTCCTCTCTCCACTGGCCTTATCACTTTCTCTTTCTTCCCAGCTCTATCATTTCCTCTCTGTCTGTACAGACCTCCAGACCTCTATGGTTAACTAGTGGCTAGCTCTTCCTTCTGATTTTCAGGCAAGCTTTACTTATTAGAGCACAAATAAAATATCATCACATCTTATAGTTACAAATGTATTTTCATGAAACAGAGAAACAGCAAATTTAATCTACTTTGTCATTTATAGAAGGTCGGATGTTGCTCCAGTTTGACTCTTCCCAGTTATGAATTTCAAAATAAATTATTTCACTCCTGAGTAAAATGAAAAATACAGCCTTGTCTCTGCCTAGTAGGTTATGGAAAATAATGTGTTCTCTGACTTAATAATACTTATATGAATGGATGGAACATAAATGAATGATTAATCTGTCAGTTAAGTAAAAGGACAAAGGAGAAAGGGGGAGTATATTTTTCTAAATAAAATGTTTAACTCAACCATAAAATTAAATAATTAGGTAAGTTCCTGTGTGAATTTACCACCCCTTAGATTTAACAAATACAAAGATCTTGAAGCAAAATATGAACAATATATGTTTAGACTTATCTTTAACTATTTAAGTAGGGTTATGCATCTTAATACTTCAACATTTTTCAGCTGAAATATTTATCATATGGTCTATCAAATTGTAATTATAGGACATTAGACATTTTGGTTAATTATATCCTAGTAACTTTGCATTCAAGGAAGGTAGAATTGGAATCAAATTTCAAATGTGTTTTTTAATTATTGTAGAGTGCTTGCTTATCCCAAAATGGGATGTCTATATTCCACCACCTTTCTTCGGGGTTCAAGGAAACTTGTGGAAGAGGTGTCTGAAAAAAATTGTAAGAGCCAGAGTTTGGAGAGGAAAGTGGCAAAACAGTGACTTCTGAATATGATATAGACTTTATACTAATGAACTCATCATACCAGTGGTTACCAAGACAAAATCAGGCCAGTAAAATTCCACCCACAAATCCCCACACTTGGCTGAGGAAGTACTGGCAGTAGATGGTTACCAGAGGGAAGGAGTCTGTTTTTTTCAGGGGCTATCCCCTGTGTGATTGGTGATCATGTTCCAGTGGATTAAACTACACATGTCAGCACATAGGCAGTAGTAATTAGACTCAGTGAGTTACTAAAAAATGGAAAACAGGACATGAAGTTGGGAGGGAAGTGTTGGAATTAGGGTCTAGGAGGATCTGTAGTGGGAAAGTATGGAGTGATGTGATCAAAGCATATTTCTTATGTCTATGAACTTCTCCATAGGAAAAAGTGTTTCTACAAGTTTTTACTACAGTTTTTGCTAATTGTCTGATATTTGGCAAATAATATCAGTCTAATATTTAAATAAGAAATGGATAGAACAGATGTTATATGGTGAGGGTTTGTAAATGTTTTTTCTTTCACTACCCTCCTTTACTATATGCAGCTTTCTTAGACTATTGCATCATTTGTGTTCTGTATATTACCCTGTTATGAATCTATAAGACAAATGTGATACAGCTAGATAGCAAAGAATAATGAAGTTCATGAACAAGATTAAGATACTTGGAAGACTGCACATGGTAGGTTAGCTTGGTTTTACCCAGTTGGCATGGAAGCACTGCCCTGCCAAAAGAGGAGTCAGTTGACTCAATTAAATATGATAGGTGACCTCTGAGACAAATGAGGAAGATAGGAGATATGGCACTTCAGGAATGCTGTCTTTCTAAGCCTTTACATTCAATTAACATTCAATTTGCATTGTTAATTTAAAGTGCCTTTGCAAATTGCCTGCTCTATGCCAACTTCACCATCTCTGTAAAAGTGAACTGTCTATCCATAAATTTACTTTATCATTTAACAGTTGCTTTGTTACTACTTTTTTGTCTCCACAAGCTAAAGAAAAAGGTTTAGATATGATTTACATTTCAACTTTATAAAATTAGAGATTTTTTATTAAGAGTAATGTCTCAACACACTACTCAAGTAATATTTTGAAGCCTGGAGAAGTTTTTACGTGTTTAATCCTGTATTTGAACACTAGTGGAGAGAGGTGGGGGGAGATGAATGCTGCTACCACTTGTAGTGTACAGTAATAACGTAACTCTCCCCAAAGGATGTAGACAGCTCAAAATGTGAGCAGTATATATGTTATAAAAGAAAATGGAAATATAGCATATCCTGAGAGGCATTAATCATTAACTACTATTCTAGATAATGGAACAAGACAGAAAAGGTCCATGTTTATGTCCTGGAACATATTCTAATAAGAATAAATGGCAGTAAATACTCAGTTTGTTTTCAGAATAGGAGGTTATAATAATTAAATTTAGTGGACACAATGTGAGCAGGGGAAGATATAGTGGTAGGAGATTGAGGATATTTGTAAATGAACACACAAATGAGCATCAGGAATTCTCCAATCTGTCTTTTCTACTGAGCTGGCACTCCTCTCTACAAGTACTTTGGTAGTTATTGAAGCATGAAAAGTCTAGAGGAAGAAAAAGGCATAACTCACAGTGTTCATTAAACATCTACCTGGTGACCTCCACACTGTGATTTAGTGAATTTGAAAATATTGTGTTTGATTTCACAGAGATTTTAAAGTCGTGGTTTTTCATCTAAGCAGCAACTGACACACATTAGCACATATAGCTCCTTTTTGATATGTTTTACTTTTATTTAAGCATTTCAAAGTTAAGACCGATTCAAAAGTGCATTATTGAAGATAAACCAAGAGCAAAGGCTTAAAAGCTGTATTATCTAACAACCTAGGTCAAAACACAGTTGAGACAAGGGTGAGGAAAATGTCAAAGCATTTGAAGCTAACTGGTCACTCCATGTAACTGCTGTTCATCAAATTTCCCATAATAGAGATGGCGCCAAAAACCCTTCACAAAGTAACACGAGCTGCATTATTATCTAGACTCAAGTAATTCATGAGATTAAGGTGCCCTTTAGATATCATCAGGAAGCAGTCAACCTAAAATGTAATCAACCTAAAATAAGTCGTAAATTTAGAAAATATATGAAGGTATATTGGAAAAAAGAGTATATGGGGCTATAAGATGAGTACAAATGGACAGTGGTCAGCAAGATGCCTTCCTTGAGACATGGTAAAGGAAAGGACCTGTCAGTACGTCACCCTCTCTGTGGAGGTGCATCTCCTGTTTCAGGAAGAAGTATGATACCAGTTCAGGAGCAAACTCTTTGAAAGATTTCCCACTAGTGCTTACTGGAAAGAAAAAATGCAGTCTTCTCTGTCATTTTGTTTTTATTTTTGCACATTCCTGTTTGCGCTGCACCATTTTCTCTGATTCAGAAGCCCCATACAAAAAGTTTTATTTTTTCTAAAACTTTCGTTTTAGACAAAATTGATTGCTTATATTTTACTGCAAACTCTATAGCACAATTTGATGGTTTTAGTATACATATGTTTAAGTGTCTTAAAAATTCCTTATTAAATTAAAAATACAGGAAAATTGATAGCAAAGCAATGTACCACATTTACTTCAGGGTTTTACCACATACTGACACATACTCCCAAAGCACTACCATTTAGAAATCATAGCTTTGTTGCCAGCTGGAATAAAAATAGATATTCTCCTACTGCTAAAAATACTGAGTAGATTTTTTCAATGTTAATTAAGTTTTTCAATTACCTCCTTTCTGGAATAGGATCCTCTGACCATTGAGCGCCAATTTTTGTCATGATGGCAGAATGACTCCTATAAAAACCCAGCCAGTTGGCATTCTTGTTTACATACCAGTCTGAGGCTGGTTATTGTATGAATTGTATATTTGTCTGTAATAATTAATATAACCTCCATCTTTGGGGGTGGTAAAGTACTAAATGCTCTATGGTTCTGACTTCAGAACACCATCTCGAAGAGCTAAATTATCACAGCCTACTTGCTTTAACTCATGTCTCTTCTAGTTTCATCTTAATGCAGGAAATGAAGGCCAGTGAATGAGATCAGAAGCACAGAAGGCTTGAATGCTTTGTCTTTTTTCAACTACTATCTGTTACTTCAAAACTCTTAAGTTCTGAACTACAGAATCATCCACTTTTATGATCAAAACTGTTACTAACAGAGAAAGTTTAAAGGAGGGAGTCATTGGTTTCTTTCTGTGTTGCTAAAGGCTTCTTTTAATTATATTAATGTTAACAGTTGTAAGGAAAGTCTAGCAGTGTGTTATCAGCAAATGTGAATAAATAGACAAATATACATCTCCTAAGATAGACCTTTCAAGCAACATCACCAGACAGGTAATCATAAGACAAAACAGACCACCCAACATGTCAGGAGCACTGGTATTAGTGCCTGTGACTCAAAGAGACACCTTTCACTATCTGGTATCTCACCTCTCACCCCACTACTCTATAACTCATTTTAAGAACCATGGACAGCAGTCACTTCAAGCGATAATACCTCTATTGCTGAAATACAGCTTCTGGCAATAGGACTGATGGCTACATTTTGTAATCAAGTAGCCCAGCAGACAGGTTGCTGAGGAAAAACCGTGTCTATAATAGAGGTGGAAAGTTCAGACAACTGAAATTTTTTGATGTGTCTCAGTGACAACATCCCCTACCCCACACACTCTACACAGTCTGCTTTAATTAAAACTTGGCATCTCTGATGACTAAGCAGCTTTCCTTACATTACAGAATTAAAACTCAAATGGATGGTTCTGAAACAAGGTAGATTATGTTCTCAGAATACAGATTACAATACAGATGTATTTGACATTGTTAGGGCAATGAAAATTCATGAATAAAGTTCCGTCTAAGACTTCACCACTGTCCACTGTGAATGATCAGTTTTCAGTGTACTTTCTTCCATTTGCTTTGACCATTTGACTTCATATTTCTTATTTCATTAGTGTTTAAAGTAGTTTCTATTTGTAGTATAAAGTTCAAATTTATTTGCATACTTGATAATAACATAAAAAGGAATAACACATAAAACACAGAATAACACATAAGAAGGAATTATATGAATGCATGGGTATGTCACATGTATCAGATAATCCATTTTCCACAAAGGCAAAGAGAAGTGAGATCATCTGTGTTCTTAGCTAAAGACCCTGAGTTTCTTGTGCTCAATGGGAGGCCGCTTTTTGATAAGCCTTGAAATGAACTGCTTGCTGAGAGGCAGTTTCTAATTCCATATTTTGTTTTCTTGGTTGTTGATCATTTGCAGACAGATTGTTTTTACTTGGACTGAATGTTAATGCTATACATCTCAATTAATTACATATTTTCATTGTTATTTTTCTTTCTTGGCATGGAATTTAGAATCACATTTGATATCGCAATTCTTAAACAACTTGCAAAGGAAGAGTGCGAGGAGGAAGAAAGCATTTTGTCCCTCTCCTCATTCCTCTGCTCCCAGTAGATCATGAGCAATATCTGCTCACAGGATTTTTAAACCACTCTCGGGGATTTATTGGACATCCTGCAACTATAGGCTGTGGGCCTTGTGTAAAACCCCCTTGTTTATTAATGTTTATGACGAATTTCACAATATGTAGCAAAAATGAATGATATATTAATTTAGCAATAAAGTTAAGTCAAAGCATAAATCAAACATCGCTAACAAGAGAGTTAAGCCACATCTTCCTACTACTTTTTTCCTTTTCATGCTGCTTTCTGCTCCTGTGTGACAGGTCTCACTCCTGACCTCCTGTCTTTCCTGTTACTTGAATGTAATATATTTTTGTCTGCATTTCTTTATGTCATTACATTTCTCTATGTCATTACATTTCTCTAAAGCATTTTGAAGGGACTATGAATAATCTAGGAACATGATAACTATTTATCTAATAAGGTAAAGAGTCTAAACTTAAAAGTTTATTTTACATTGTGGAAGATTATTTTTAACTATATGAAAGTTCAGAAAATAAGACAGTATGTGACTATTTAAATATCATGGTTTTGGTTTTGATTGTTATTTTAAAAAATAGATGCATGATTGACACTCTCATAGACATTATTTTAAATTTATATCATCACAGTAATGAAATCTTAATGAAATACAAATTTCAATTTTCTGAAAGATTAAAAAATTAACTATTAATATTCTTTTAAATTGGATGTTCTCAATAAGTCAGCAGTAGGTTTCTAAATCTGACAACTTAAAATAATAATAAAATCTAATTTTCACTCCAGGTATATGAGCATGCCTGATTAAGAAAGAGTCACTTCAAAAGGGCTAGTCATACTGGATGTCAATCTGTACTTTTAGATATATTAATTTTAAATTGAAATGTGAGTCAATTAGGAGGTTAACATAGCAACAGTTGAAAGAAGAATGATAAAAATATGGTTTTTAATATACTATCAATAGCTTTCCAAAATAGGTGAAGGTTTTCACTAATGCTATATTACTGGGGAGGAGATGCTAGGGTTAATAGGAAGCAAAGATTTTTCTTACTTAACAAATGAAATAAATGTCATTCTGGTTCAAAACATATTTTTTTTTAATTTGCACNTCTGTATATCACTTTTGAAGCCTTCAAAGATGTCTTTCTTTTCTAAAATCTTCTGGCTGGCTTTCAACATTCTTTATTTTTATGTTATCTCACATGATTCGTTGATAAGAGATGCTTCAGGATATTTTTCATAAAATGTATTCAGTTTAGAGCCTTGGGTTGATTTTATTTTTATACTAATGCAGCATTATCTTTGTTCCTTACAAGAAATAAAAGTATCTGGAGAGTGTAAAGCTTCCCAAGGTCATTGGCCTGTGTCTTTCCAACTTCTCAACCAGGTATTCATTTTTCTTCGTTTCTTGTCAGTGCGCCATGATATCCTTCACATCTGTCTGTGCCTTTGCTTTTATTAGCAGAAAATACAGCTCCAGTGTTAGTGCCATGTGTGCTATAAAGGCAAGATTTTCAAGGATTTGACAACTCTCATATTTCCCAGAGTATTCTCAGTGTAGCACAGAAACAGTTTATTACTGTTAAGTAGTGACTGTCTCTCCAGCTTGAATAATGAAGTTCTCTAGGTCAATATTTTATACAATGATACATTTAAGGAAGCATTCCTCTTCAGCTTGGCACTAAAACAATGCCTGTCATAACACAAATCTGTGTATTATCAATCTCACATGCTTCCACAATCAATCTAATTTACAGGGCAGGGTAAGTATAATATGCTATTGAGTTAAACCAGGAATTTTCCTCTACCAAAATGTTTGTAAAGGCACATAATAAAATTATTTACAGAGATGAGTTCCTACTGTAGAGCATGGAATAAATTCAACCTTCGGTGAGGAGTGCTCGCAGCTGTAGGTGATTTACCTGTATGACTGGGAAAGGCATCGTTCTACCAGGTATGAAAGCCCCACACCTTAGCTTCACAAAACTACTCAGAGAAGTGAAACAACAGAAAGACAGACACACAATAAAATCTGACTCTTGAAACCTACAACCGCAGCATGAACAAATAAATAAATAAATAAAACCCTAACATAGCACAAAGCATGGTTTATAGAATCATTAAAAATCAAATGCTTGTTTGGCTTTCATTTGAATATTTCATGACAAGGAACCATTCCTAAGGGAGGAATGTTTCCATACTGGTCAGATAGCAGTAGATTTCAGCATAGAATAAATTTTAACTTTTCTGAAGAAAGAGAATTTAGGCCATTTCAGTTTGCAGAGCCAAAATGTACATCTGCATCGATCCTCTTGGCAGCAGAAAGCAAGCCCCTTTGAAGCTTCTAGTTTGTACCAACACCTGTTAAGGCTCCGCTTGCCCTCAATTCCATTTTGTATCTGGCAGCATTGCAAGTGTACACAAGCTGAAGATGATTCCATGGAATAAAGAAAATGTACCTTGGCACAACTGAACTGTTTTTTTCTTTTTCTAGATTTCTTCTTCCTTTCTTCCTGTATATTCCAATCCTGTTCAAGGAAAGCCTCCCTGGGAAGGTCTTCTCAGTTCTCTTTTTTGGAGAATAAGTTTATTTACATGGGAAAAAACATTTTGGTTTAAGATTTACTCATATTTGTTACTAAGGCTGTAGGTATACGGGATTGTGCTGACCCCTGTTTAACATTCTCATTGTGTTCAGAAACAGTAAAAGAGAAACTCGACTAATGTCTCAGAACAACGTGCACTGATGTACGTCTAACATTTATCATTTCCTTTCATTTTTTAGAGTCTCTCTCTCTCTCTCTCTCTCTCTCTCTCTCTCTCTCTCTCTCTCTCTCTCTCTCCTTCCTTGCTCCTCCCCATCTCTGCCCCCAATGTGTCTCAATCCTTATGTTTGGAACCAAGCCACAGCTCCAGTATCCATTATCAGCCATGAGTGATATGCTGCTAGATTCATCTGAACATAGTCAGATGAATTGTAAATTCTTTTTTTTTTTCTCGATACAGGGTTTCTCTGTGTAGCTTTGGCGGCTCCTTTCCTGGAACTCACTTGGTAGCCCAGGCTGGCCTCGAACTCACAGAGATCCGCCTGCCTCTGCCTCCCGAGAGCGGGGGATTAAAGGCGTGTGCCACCACCGCCCGGCGAATTGTAAACTCTAAATTTTCTTTAAAAGTCAAACCATTTCTACTATGCCATTAACACAAGTCTGGTCCCAAAAATTAAAAGC
>LZPO01036688.1:0-14551 GCA_001675575.1 Neotoma lepida | reverse complement strand
AAAAAATGGTTTAGGTATAAAACTTTGGACTCACTAAGATAGCATAGATAATACAGTACTTTCTCCAAATTTGTTAAATACAAATAGACTGGACATTGTAAATGTAATTCTTATTTGATAATTGTTCTTATTGTATATAATTTTACTGTATTGGAGTTAACTTGAAACAGCGCAGAATCACTTAGGAACAGAGTCTTAATAAAGAATTGCTTATATCAGCCTGGCCTATGGAAGCCTGGGTAGGCTTGGTCATGAATATTAATTTGTACAGGACGACCCAGCCATTGAGGGCAACACCATTCCCTAGGTAATAGGGTCTTGGATAGGAAGAGAGAGAAGAACACTATCCTACAGCATCAAGCAAAGGGTGGATGTATTTTTCACTCTCTCTTTCTCTGATCTTGATTGCAAATTTGATGTGACTAAGTGCTTGAGTTATCATATTGGCTTGTCTCAATGATGGATTATAAAATGTAACTCTAAACTAAATAAACTCTTTCTCCCCTAATTTGATTTTTCTGTCAGAAAATTTTATCACAGAAACAGAAATGAAACTAGAATGCCATGTTATTTTGAAAACTGTTATGAAACAGTAGATTTACAAAGATTTTTCATTTTGGCTTTTTTGTTTGTTATATTGGTTGGTTGGGTAGCGAGTTTGCCAATTAGTTGGTTAGTTCATTGGTTAGTGGATTTTTGTTGTTTGTTTCTTTAATTTATGTGTATATATGAATACCTGTTTGTGTGGATTCCACATTGTGTATGGGTGCCCACAGAGGCCAGAATATTGGATCACATCCCCTGGAACTAGAGTTAGAGGTAGTTGCTGGGAGTGTTTGGATGCTAGTGCATGTCCTCAAAAGGATCAGTAAGTGCTCCTAACCTCTGAGCCATCTCTCTAGCACAGGTTTTGTTTTGATGCTAATGAAAAGAGAAATTGTAGCAATGACACCCCTGAGATAATGCTTGGGTTAAATTTATGTCTGAATTTTTTATCTAGATAGTTCCTATAAGGGACAAGGAACAGCATATGTTCCTAAAGTATCCTTTAGATGCAATAAGATGTCAAGAAATAATGATTCAGATATCAGGTTTAGAAGGTTTTGCAAATAATCTTAAATTCAAAATGCCCAGCCAGTTTAACATCAACATTTGTATGAAACATAAAGAATGATTGCACTGAGAATAGAGCTTACTGGCAGAGCACTTGCTTAGCATACTCTGGGTTTGAACTTCATCATGGGCAAAAATGAAAAAAGAAGGCCAGAGAGATGAGTCAGCAGGTAAAGGCATCTGCTGCCAAGCCTGACCTAAGTTCAATCTGGAGTTCTCGGTAGAAAGAGAGAATCTATTCCTGCTAGCTGTCTATTGACCTCCACAAGCGCACGTTTATACTTCCTCCACCCAAAGTAAAGAAAGAGAGAGAGAGAGAGAGAGAGAGAGAGAGAGAGAGAGAAAGAAAGAGAGAAAGAGAGAGAGAATGGCCTCAGCCTGGAAATACAGGTTGCCTGAAAGTTTTTTGATCAGTACTTTCTAATATTATATGCAGGTTCCTATTATTACATAGAGGAGGGATTTCTGAACTGTATCTTCATTTTAAAATTCCTAAGACTCTTTTCCACCATGGTATCAGACTAACACTTTGCTNTAGTNGCATCAGGAAGTGAATGACTGGTACACATATACCAAATAAGGTAGAAATTGGTACATATACTACAGGGACATATCTATTGTTATCAACTCAGAAATATAAACCTCACNCCAACAACAAATATTTAAGTAGGCAATATAGGCACCTTGGNTCCCAGTAGTCAAACTATTGGCTATGCAATAATCACAACTGAAGCCTGTTTTATTGATTTACTGTGAAATATTACAGTGTTGGGGACCATAAAACAGAAGCAGACAGACTTGGAAAATCAGAATTCTTGAGCATATAATCAGAACAATGGCAGGTAGAATAACTGGATGCTTCATGGCAAATGGCAAGAATATCATGTGTTTCCATCTCTGAATGGAATCGGGAGCACTAGGATCCAAACCCAATATGCATCTTTGTGAGTAGGACATAAGTGGNTTGATAGCCAATGACTATGTTTTGTTCATGGACTTAATGATCATTATCATTGAAGAAATGCATGACCCCTTTTTGTACTTTCCATGGATGATTGATACCCAGTATGACACCTTTTTTATAAGATGTTAATACATAAATCAGAAGTTATTTGATCTTCATAAGCTCTTAATCAGTAGTCTAATGTTGACTTCGTTTATCTCTCAGAGCCAAGGATTTCTATCTTTGCCAGTATTCACAGTGAGTTCCTTATACAGTAGCCTTTTAATACATCAAAACTGGAACTCAAGAATGTTTAATCAACAAGCATTATACCAATGTATGTACAACATTTGTATATAGTATATAGTGAAGTTTAAAAAAATATTCTTCAAATTTTTTTTAATGACAGGGCTACTCTGGTAAGTGTTAACTGCTAATAAAAGCATGTGAGTTTTTTACATGCTATTAACTTAATATATTTATGAAAACATACTTTTTATTCACTGAAAAATTTAACTACCAGTAATACATCTTTCTAATTATGTAGCAAAGGGCAACTGATACCTCCANGTAATCTTTGAAATAGAAGAAACAGTTTGTTTGTTCTCTGATTTCTCATTCATTTTGCTTGTGTACTTTATTGCCATGAGGAAAATAGCTGCCTGAAACAGGATTTTTGCTATAGATGATTCTCTTCTCATAATGTTAAAAACCTCTTGACTTCTCAATAATACCTTGATTATATTATGTATCTTTCTCTGACACCAAACGATGGAAAAGCAAATAAAGGAGGCAGTGTTCAAATAACACACTGGCATTGGATCGATGTGGCTCCAACTATCCTGAAATAAGATCAGCAATTAAAATAAATTATTGCATGCTCCTATAATATGCAAATTGTGCACAAAGTTAGAAGAAAAGGTTTTTATCATTGTGAGAATATTTTTTGGTTTGAGATTTTTTTGCTTTACATCTGAGAGATTGGAAATAGATGATTACTGTGTTTATTAGTATGCTTTTATTTCCACATAATGGAAAACACAACTCAAACAAGGTTGGCTAATCAAGACAATTACAGGTTTTGTGACTGAGAAGTCTTTTAGGTAGTTACCACNGCTCAAAACATATTAATAGTAGTTACTTTTATTCTTTTCTTAATTCTCAACTCTTTTTCATTGGTGTTTATCTCATTCAATGGTAGCATCCCACCTCATGGTTCACACTGTAGCCCAGTGGCTGCCAAGAAATCTTCCATTCACAATCTTATCCAACATAAAAATCATCTGTGCCACTGCCTTAAAATGGATAACCTGAGACACATCCTGATTAGACTAGTTAACTAGTTAAATCACTAGTTAATCTGTAACCTAACTGCCATACTCAATAGATTGCATGCTACCTTTGTGTCTTGCAATTGTGTAATTTTTCTAGAACATATGATAGACACAGATGTATGAAGGAGTGTTCATTAAAACAAGATACTGTACAAACAGAAATGAAGTAAATTTAGAAGTCAAGGAAATTTACGTTCTGAGCTTAATATCAAATAAACTCACATNTTCATGGCTACTTGACAAAGGTACCAAGAAAATGCAAAAGAGAAATGATGATATCTAAAAAATGGTGTTAGGAAAATTGTATATCCATATCAGAAGGCTGAAAGTAGTCATTTTTGCTTCACTTCATATAAAAAAATCATTCCAAAATGCATTAAAAACTTTAGTGTATAAGTCTAAACTGTCAAATTACTAGAGGAAGATATAAAGAAAAAATGACACTGGTCCAGGAAGTGATTTTTTAAATATGGTACCAAAAATATAGCAGCAAAAACAAAAAAAAGAAATGAGATTATTATATAAAATAGAAATGCTACACAACACAGAAAACAACAATAATAAGATAAAAGCTTTGCAAATGATTACTTTAATAAGGGGTTAATATCAAATATATATAAGGTGTGCCAGCAACTCAATAGCAAAAAAGAAAAAAAACAAGAAATTAATCTGATTTTTAATTGAGGACCTGGATAGACATTTCTCAAAAGAAGACATATAGTCAATATGTATATGAAAATATGCTCATTATGGCTAATTATCAAGGAAATGCAAATTAAATCCACAACGAGATATCACTTCATGCTCATTAGAATGGCTATTATCCAAATGAGGAAAGATAAAAAGCACTGGTGAGGATGTAGAGAAAGGGAAGCTTTGATCACTGCTGGTGGGAATGCAAATTAATGTGGTCATTATGGAGAACAATATAGAAGTTTCTCAAAAAGTAAAAATAGAACTATGATATGATCCAGTAATGCTATTCCTGGGCATACATCCAAAAACAAAATAAATTATTTTGGCCAAGTGATCTGATGCACTCCTGTGTTCTTTGAAACATTATTTGTAGTAACCGTTAGTGAGATCAGCCTAAGTGTTCATCAGTGGGTAAATGTATAAGAAGCATCAAACACACACACACACACACACACACACACACACACACACACACACACACACACACACTGGCATGCATATGTGGAAAACTATTTAGGCTAAAAAGGAAGTTGGTCTGTCATGGATGATCCAAAAACATTACACAAGGAGAAGTAGTGGAAGGTATAGAAAGACAAATTCTTCTGAATTTACTCATACGTGGAATCTCTAAAAGTTGAGTTCATAGTTCAGAAAACAGAATAGGTAACCAGGGCTGAGAGTGAGAGGGTAGATGTTTGGTAAATAATGATTAAAGTGCAATTTCTACTAAATATGAGGAATAAATTCAAACATCTACTTCATGGCATGGTGGCTATAGTTATTACTAAATTTTGAAAATCCCTATGAGTAGATTTTAAGCATTCTCAAGAAGAAAAATTCAAAGTATATGAGGCAATGTTTATACTAATTATGGTATTGAGCTACAAAATATTGCATACATATTTCAAAAATCACATTGAACATAACAAATGTATACAATCCATATTTATCAATCTTGTTTAATTCCTATTTGCAGTGATATATTTGGGGAATATTTATAGGACATACAGAGAAATGATTTCTTTGGAATTTTCTGTAAAAAAATAAAAATAAAAAAAACTCTACCAAGATATAGTCAGCTAATTCCTATGTTAGGTATCACCAAATAAGATTCCATAGGCATTTTCTGTTGCTGTTAGGAAATCCTGTGTTACTCTTGCTAGTCCAAGATCACTACAAGCTTCTAAGTTCATCTTCCTCTCGTATCTCTTGAGGAGTCTGAACACACCATCTAATTTTATTTCACTTATATTCTATCAACACTCCTCTCTGCATCAGCAACATGATAAATAATAGCATCCAGGAGGAATTCTGACTCTTCAGTATCAGAAACAAATGGTTGGTCCAACTGCAAGATCTGAGATTGCTATCCAGTTTGAAGACTGGGATTAAAACTAGAAGGTAAATATCACAGGTAAACATATATGCTTCTACAATACAATGTTCTGATGTTTGTTGTCTGGGCCACATCTTATTTCATTTTAAACTGGATTTATTGAGAGATTTACACCTTGTTTTTTGTTCTTAAACAGTTACTGCTTATCCTCTAATAGTGACTAAAGTGAAAGTCCCTCTTCAGGGACATTCAAACGACCTTGACATGTTTCCGTTTGTTTCCGTCTCCCAGAAGAAATTTATTCCATTCCAGTAGGCACATAAAATTCACTGGCTTTTGAAATATTTTTTGTTTTTGTTTCTTTACTTCATGTCACCTATAAATAAAATAAAGTGACATAAGTCTCTTCTTTGTCACTTTTTCAAGAAGGACTGCCATTTTCCAAATACTAGCAGGCCTAACCTGGAAAAAAATTTAAAATGTCTACCTCATAGCATATAAACTTTATTGCACATTAAATATGTTCTGCATTGGCAGTAACTTTTTTTCTAGCCAAGGTTGATGTTATAGTGGCTTAAAATACAGAAGCTCAGCAATAAAGTTCATGTATGTAACCAACAGCCTTGGAAAAGCACTGTTGGACTGAGAGGTAAGTTTTACACAGTCTGTTGAATGTTTTAATGAGTTATTAGACATTTTAATCTAGCAAAAACCTGGGATCTATGCTAAGCAGCTAAAAAAAGATGTACTGGCTTTAGATTAATATTTCTATATTGTAGAACTTAATTTATTTTCAAGAACTCCTCTTTTAATTATTACCAGCTTGTACATAATAAAAATATAATGTGAGTTATAGTTACCTGTTTGAGCTAGTGAGGTACTCCATTGCTTAATCACAATATAAAACTGTTCTCTGAGGATATTTATTGTAGGTATAGTTCAACTTTAGAAGAGTTGTTGATATTAAAGAACATTCAATTTTGTAGAGGGAATGAATACTTAAGTTAGAGAACAAGGCAATAAATGGATAAGAATGGTTCATAGTACACTTTTATAATTAATATTAGTCTTATTGGTGTCCTTCCTATTAAAACTGCCATTAATCTTATTAACTCACAGTGGATGTTCATGCATTCTGTTCAGAGACATTTGCTTTTGTTTTCTGGTATACCAGTGATGTGATTTGTTCTTCCCTCATGGGACTGAGGTGCTTTCTTGACAGCATTACAGCCAGTGACTTTCTCCATATCCTCATTCAAAATTTACTGAAGCAAATGGGCCTCCAATTTTAATGTATACTAGAGCCACTGGAAGAACTGCAAGTCTAGATGCCAGAGCTTCTAGTGTGCAACTCTACAGAGTGCCTAGTGGGCCTATGGGTATGCTAAGTACGTCTACAGAGTGTTCAGTGCTCTGTGGTTTGTACTCATGAGATGCCCCTACTCCTGTTTGGAGAATCATTGCCATAAGCTCATCCATGGTGACATCTTTTATGTTGGAAACAGTCCATATCTCCATAGTACAAGACATCAACATTCTCTTATCTTGAACAGACAAATCTATTGGGTCATCTCAGCTTCAGCTCTCCTAGTGGTGTTCACAGAATCATTTGTTTTCACCACATTGAACTTCAACAATTCCCTCTATCCAATGCTATATCTATTCCCTCTGTATAGTTATTGATTCTGTGTGTGCTGCAAGAAACTATTGATTGCCTGAACATATCTGCTTGACATATTAATACTCACTAGTATTTCTTGAATGCCATTCAAACTGGTGTCTACTCATTTGCATTATCTCCAGACTAGATGAATAAAATTTCTGTCTTCTACCTACTGAATGCTACAAGAAGAAAGGATGCAAGGAATCATAATATCCTGTTCCCAACAAGCCCTTCATATTTTTCAACTGTACAAGAAACCTTATCTAAGTAGTTTTCTTCTTGGTCTCTGCACTAAAATAGTCTGTATTTTTTCCTATCCCCTGCTTCGTATCCTGACGTATTCACAGAAGATGGCCAGTATATGAGCTGGTTTTACACACAAGATGACAAAGCCATCCTCCAGATCTTGATTTTGTTCTTACTTAAATCTCATTGTGAGTAAGTCCTATTGATATTATCTACAAAATATCTCTTCATTTTTCCAAGTCTCTCCTTCCCACAAAGCCACTCATAAGAGCATTCATGAGCACTAGAGAGCACAAAGAAAATTTTCAGTTCCCTTTCAACTTCCTGGCTAGATCTAGCTTATAAAAGATCAGAATCCTTAGGGTTGTGGAGCAGCCTGATGGCACAGGGTTGTGGAACAGCCTGATGGCACAAAACGGCTGTCACAAAGAATTAATGACACTGTTCCATGGTTGTGCAGGAGCAGACTCATGGGTAGTAATCTCTTCATTCTCTGAAGTCAGAGAAAGTGAAAGAAATAAATTCAAATACTTAAATATGATAGCTCAGTAGGTATTTGTCACATAGCTATAAGACAGAAATGTTGTATCACAGTATCACAATAAAATTGTGCACCTTGTATTATAAAATACAGCCCAAACCCAAGACAGTTCTTAATGCTGAGAGAGGTCATTCCTATTCTCCACTGAAAACTGGACATATACAAACTAAGGCCTAAATGTAGGAAAAAAGATCTATACCTCCATTGATATTACCAAGAAAGAAGCAGAGAGTGTGTGTATTTCAGTATGCTCCCAAATCAACCGAAGACACAGATAGGGGGATAACGGAGACCAAACCTAAATTTTTTGATGTATGCCATAAAGATATAACAATAGATAGAAAACTTTTGTTGAGCTAAAATGGATTTTTTTGTATTTAATTACAAAGTTATTTTACTTAATATATGGCACTATTCTGCTTTGCATTTCACTTTCACTCTCCATTAAAACATTATGACCTGTCATTATAACTTAAGAGGATTATAAGGTGATTTCTAAAAATATAGCATGGGTTATCATAAGAAGCTTGGGTCAAAAACAATGTGATTATATGCTAATATTTTTGGAACTAAGTATTTAACTCCTCATTTCTCTTTAGTCCAAAGATGATAGTATATTGTTTTATGTCACTTGTCAATGTCACACAGTCACACAAATTGTCTTGATATTCTAATTTATTAAACTAGTGATTTTTGTAGTTTTGTATTTTAAAAAATGAGCTTACAGTTTTCAAAAATATGTAAAAAGAAAATATTAACAAGGTATAGACATAGACTAAATTATGGTCCTTTCTGGGTAAATATGTAATTAAGAAAGAAATAAACTCCATTTGATCACAGGGTCCATAATTCCACAAGCACTCTTTTTTTATTATGAAGTAAATTTACTGTATGCCTACCATGTTATTATGAAGTAAATTTACTGTATGCCTACCATGTTATTTTCTATGTTAAGCAGATATTGAGGACACAAACTTGAACAAGATAGAATTATTGCCAACTTATCAAAACTGACTACCTAATTTCAGAAGAAACATTAAATTATAAAACCTTAATTATGCAATCCATGATGTGTTTTTCATATTGTGGAAGAGTTAAGTCACGTTTGTTATTGTTATGAAGGAGCCTGCACAGAAGAAATTATGAAGCTGTCTTCACAAAAAGGTAACTTCAGGACAATTCTTCCTTAGATTTACCCAGGTCTCCCCTCTTTTCTATTTGTAGTTTTCAAACTGAATGTACAACATGTATGAGGAATAAAGGAGGCCAGTATAGCCCAAGCTCTCTCTCAGGTCCTTTGTCCTAAAAAAGTTATATGTCCTTTTATGTTTTATCAGAATGATTCGTATGCTCCTTGGATGTTAAACTCAGCTCTATTTTAGGGCACATCATTAACAGACTTTTGACCTTCAAAATTTTAGGCCAAGGAAGAAAAGTCACCAAATTTTTAGTCTCATGCTAGAACACATCATTATTACCCTACAATGAAACTTATTGACTTAATTGAATGAAAACAATCATTAGAATGTGAGCCAACCCAAGTGCTTCCTTTATATCCTCTATGTACATAATAATCCTAAAATTCCATGTAATTTAAGCAGAATGATATGGTCTTATAAGTTTATGCATAATATTCAATATACAAAAAGTTATTCATAAAATAATTTCCTCTTTTATTATTTTGTTAAGTTAATAAAGTTTAAATGATAAGGGTAATTTTAGAATATCTTTGAGATTATGATTCTTTCCATCTGGAAGGGAGATTAAAAGAACAATAGCTGATTAGCGATTTATTTCCAAATATTCACATACACTAAGAGTTTGATTGGATTTTTCTATAATTATCCAGATGTTGAATATATGTGGAATAAACTTTAAAATTAGAATAAGTAACTGACACTGAGTGAGTCAGAGGTTAGGTCAGCAGTGGCTGTCTTTGTAGAGGCATTTATGTGTTTAATGACATCAATACTCATTATCAAATGCAAAATTCACTATCCTGCACTACTACATAGTAACTGTATTCTGGCTCTCTGCCATTGGCCCTTCTAAGTTTCCTTTCTTATTAACTTTGCAGAAATTCTCTCACACAAAAGAGTTTGATCATGCTCAGTGTGAGCCCTCCCAGGAGAACTATCATTTGAAGCTGTTAATTAAACAGAACAATCTTTGACTTTAGAAGTTTGCAAAATGTATCCAGTAGAAAATGGAAGGAAGCTTTCTAAGGAGGACATTTCCCCAATATACTTCCATCAATATAAACATGTGACTACCTACTCCAAAAATACCCCTAAACACAAAGGGGCCCTTACGTTGCAAAACTTCATTAAGTAAAGACAATTCTAATCTTAATGTTTACCATTGTGAGCATCATAACTGCCATTTGCCTCCAAGAATTATTTTACTTTCACTCCTTGGAGATTTGTATATTATTATCAAAAAATAAAGGGGGGGGAATAAACGTGTATGTCTTACATATGAACAAACCAAGGCCATTATATTGGTATATATAAAATGAAATAATTATATAAATAACAAACATGTTATACTTTGAATACAAAATATCTTCTGTAGGCTCATATAGAGAGTACTTGGTTGTTGGGCTCTTGAGAAATGGTTGGGTCCTAAGTCTCTGACTTATTCAATGGATTAATCCTTTGACAGATTCAGTAGAGGATGACATTATTGGGAGGTGGAAAAAGGAGGAAGTAGAGTGTGGTTCAAGGAAGTAGGACACTGGAGCATGTTCTGGAAATGTGTGTCTTATTCTCTCCCTTGTCTTTCTCTTTATCCCTCTTGCCACCACGAAGGAGCTGCTTTTCTCAGCAACTAATTCCTCATAGTGATACTCTGCCTTCTCGTGGGCTCAGAGCCCACCATGGTGGACTGAAACTGGGGGTCAAAACAAAAAATGCCCTTCTTTTAAGAAGTGTATGTCAAGTACACTTCTTGGAAATGAGCATCTGACTAACACAGTGTGTAAAAGGGAAGGGCTGGGTGGTTGAAAGAGATTCTTTGCATTTTGTGTCTACTGCAAAATTCTATGGATACTCAAAATGCTTAGAGCAAATCATTCTGATAGTGTCTGAGGTGGTAAATGCGACCCCCTGTTTGGGAGAGGGTGAAAAAACAGATCTCCCTAAGAATACCTGCCTAATGGATCAGTACTACTAACTGTTGTGGAGAACGGTAATTTTGTGTGAGGCCTTCAGTAAGCATCATTTGAGGTTTTAAATGAACAACATTTTTCTACTGGGCCAGCAAGCTACTTGACTGACAGCTAACAAATCTATCCCCTTTCACTTGTTGCCTTAAGCGTGAAGCTGTCAATTAGGCAGCCTCTTCTTTGACAACCAGTCAGACTATTTATCATCATGGCAGTCTGGCTGCTCTGAACACTGTATGCATTTCCCTAGGAAACTCCAAATCAGTTTCGAGAAACACTATGACCATTTTTGCCAGTAAGGCCACAACCTCTGCTTTAGTAAGCTACATTTGAGAGATGACCCTTATGACCAGTTGCACCATCTCGTTGAGACTTCATTTCATCCATGACAAGCCTAGGTGGACCCACCTTGCAGCAATTCTCAGTCAGGGCCAACGCCTTTGAAGCTCAATAAAATGTTTGTTGTTAATGCATATATGTGGCCTATCATTGGTGTAATGAGGAGAAATTCACAAACAAGTGTATGGTTGGTGGAACAGGAAGGGTACAAGAATGGTATCCTCTATACAGGCTGTGTAAACAAGCTTTTCTTTTCTCTTGGTAGTTAGTACATGAGACTTTCTTTCCCCATTTGCTGAATATATAAGCCCAGTAAAATGTCTCCTCTGGATGATCTTTTAATGCTTACTAGGGGTCTTTGCCATGGGCAGAGAGAATTAAGTTGTTAATGCTAAGAACAGCAAAACTCTTGCTTTGACCCCTGTAGGCACTGGGCAGCAGCACCAAGAAACTAACTAGAGAATGACTCTGGGAGTCATATGAGCCTCTGGTCCACAGAGCTGCTTGTGTGCTTGGTTCAAAAAGCTGAAGAGTTCCAGAAAGCAGCTAAGAGAAAGACTACAGAGACTAAGAAGGAATGAAAAGTGATGTTCTGGAGGCAGTGGAAACCTAAGTCTACAGAAGTCATCAGTAAAGAGATGAGCAGAACTGCAAATCCTACTCACTGGAGGAGTTCCAGAGATATACCAAAGGTAAAAGTGGAGGGTGCTAACATTCCAAGCCTGAAACATACTAGTTGTCAAGTCCCAGGTCTTTGATATTCACAGCCTAGAGCAATAATATAATAACTGGAGCATCATGGGCTGTAAGTCTCTGTCTTTGAAAATCTGGAGTCATAAGTCCTTAGTTCTCAATGCGTAGACCCCAAGCCTCTTATACTCTTCACTTGGAACCATGAGTCTCTGATTCTTAGTACCTACAGCTATTAACCTCTAGGCCGGTATTAATGCCAAGTGACGCACAGCTTGGTCCTGGAAACGTGACTGGCACAATAAAAAGCACAGCACGAATACAAGAACAGAGAAGCTGGGATGATCTGGGGGGCTGTGCTTTCTCTGATGGGGCAGCACCCACTACAGTGCAACAAGCCAGCAGCAGCTCAGCTTCTCTGTTGTACAGCACAGGGGGAGGGCTTAGCTAGTATAGGGAGGAGCTCCCTGCAGAGGAGCAGTCTCAGGTTCTGGTTTTCAGGAGGAGGAATCTGCTATTGCTAGTTTTTGCATACACTGTCACCACCTGCACATGGGCCAGAATTGTCAATTCCCATGGGTCTGAGTCACTGCGGTCCTTATCAATAATACAAATTCACTCTGGAATTCATTCACTCCTTACACATTCACTCAGGACTTCCTCCACTCCTCACAGATTGAAGGCTAGTTTATTAATGTCAGAACCCAAGGCAAACACCAAGGGAATACCTCCTTGTCTGTTTAAGGAGCAAAAGAACCCACAGTCATTCCTTTGTCCCAGTGGTATGGCTGGAGCAATTCTTACTTCATGTTTATTATTCCTTAAAATAGATATATTTGCAAGGTTTCCATGGGGATTAATAAAAACACCTAATATTGTTAATATTACAACTGTAGTAATTATATTGGTCAATATATTATCACACTTTACTTTGAAGAGAAAACATGATAAACAAGACATGTAAATGGGTCATTAATTCAAAAAAAAAAAAGGACTAAGAATCAAGTCATAAGAATGTTGGGACCTGATTTTTAAAAACTGTTTAGAAAAAGCTGGGAGATGTCTTTTGTGGAAACCATCTCTAAAAACCCGAAGACAGAAACTCAAACATTATTTGTAAATATTCCCTTCCAAACTCTACATGGAAATCATTATTAGGCCATTTGTCAGTGGGAAAAATATCAGTTCACAGTGACTAAAAAAAAATGCTTCTCAAGAATTCTCACCTACAGTTTCATAGAACACATCTAAATAAGTCAGTAAGTGTGGGTGGGTTGCTAGGAAATACTGCAGTTTAAAGTGCATATGTGATAGCTCAGAAAATGTGGATTCATCTAGAAAGTGAATTATAAAATTCAAGTGGACAAATCCAGGCATAAGTATACATTTTTAAGACATTTCAAATGCTACCAACTGTACAGAATAACACACTATAAGTTTATAATAACGGCATGACCTGTGCTTAAGATACTCATAATGGAGCCAGGAAAATGTTATCACTCAACAAGAGTATTCCTTCATCTATTTGCAACTTAAAGATCCTTTAGTTTAAGCAAATAAGCAGAATGCTTCCAATATGGAGCTCGAGCCGCATGATTATTCCAGGCATGTTAACTTATAAGTTAAACAAACTCAATTATTCTTGATCATTTTACTAACTATTTCCATTCCTCCTCTTCCTTGGGAATTTACTTTCCCAAAAATACTAAAGTAAACTGAGGTTCTCTTTAAGTGCACACATAGGAAAATATGAATAGTTTTCTAGTTGCCCATTTTAGGATTTAAACATACTCTAAACACATGGTGGTATCTTTTAAATATCCGCTATGGATAAGAATAATTAGAAATTGGGATACTGGGAATAATGGCTCAGTCGATAAAGGGCTTGACTTCCAAGCATAAAGAATTAAGCTCCATCCCTAGAGTCCACACTGAAATAAATACCAGAAGCGGTCATTTGTAATACCTGCTCCATGGAGGTCAAGTTAGGTGGGTGCCTGGGACTCACTGGCCAGGCACCCTAGCCTACTTGATGACTTTCAGATCAATTAGAGCATTGTCTTAAAAAGCAAGATGACGGGTACATAGGAATGAGACTCAAGACTGTCATTTGTTCTCCACATGCACATCCACATACACGTATGCACACTCCACACATGCACATGTACCTGCTCGAAGATGAACATACAAACACACACAAATAGTATTTAAACAAATAGAATACATTGTTCTCAACTGCGAATGAATGACTGAACAAATGGTTCTCCATCATCAGACGATTTAAGTATGTGATCTTGTTCCTTTCCATCCAAATCCCATTTTATGGGAAGGAAAGTGGATGTAGTTTCCCTTATGCAGAAGGCAGGGCTAAGATGCCAAGATTCCAGCCTCAATCACATCTTCACCTCAATTCAGGTTGAATTAAGGAATGACTGAGGACATTGATACTGAGTTGCCTAAATACATATAGAAAGTTGACTCAAT
>LZPO01036686.1:0-10811 GCA_001675575.1 Neotoma lepida | reverse complement strand
GAGTTTCTCTCCTCCCACAAAAATCCTTCTTTCTTAAGTGTTTTTCTTGGGTATTTTGTCACAGTGACATAAAGAGATCAGCAGAAACACACACTAAGTAAAAGGCAAAGCCAAGAGGTACCGTATTCTAGCCAGGTAAATAGTCCATGAAGGGAAAGGAGATTGATGGGGAAGAGAGAAAATGCCTGTGTTGGTCCAGGTGCCTTAGGAAGTTTGGTTGGAAGAAAGGTGGAGGACTCCTATTCAGCAAAGGACTAAGCAATGGAAAAGCCCAGGATCTGGAAGCCTGTGGAGGGAAAAAAAAAACCCAGGAAGTTGAAACCCAAGTGGGAGAACTCATTTTGTTCCATGTGACTCAAGCTCTGTTTGGGGTGCTGCTATTGAGCTGTTTCCAATGAAGCTGGGGGCTTCATAACTTTGAAAAACTTGCTCTCTAGGTTGGAGGAAGAGGGTGTGCTTATCTAAGACCACAGCTCCAATCAAAGCCAGAGTTTCCCAGGAGAGGTGACAGCAGCTGATCTGGAATAGTCCTGGGACAAGAATCAGTTCTGAGTAGAGTTACCATGACATAAAACACCGCAGTCCCAGCCTCCCATGAACCGCAAAGACTATTCCATCAGATCACTACCTGGAGTACACGTCTCACTCCTTGGAATTTTTCTTTTGGTATATTTTTGTTTTGTATTCTTATCCAAAAAGATTTTTATTCACTGTTCTGTTCTTTCATTCTCCATGGAGTCACTATTTCAATGTGTCCTAGAAATGCAGATTGAAGCAAGTTCCCTGTCTTCATGAATCTTGTGTGTTTTACCAGGAATGCTTTAAACAGTGGCTACTCTCTCAGCTTCGGTTCTCAGATTGAATATGCCAGGATNGAGAGCACAGGTTTTGATAGCTTCTACATGTACACATGTTATGAAGAGACAATTTTATTTCAGTTGAGGTGAATCCACATAATATAAAATTCGCCATTTTAAACTCAACAATTAATGGCTAGAGAGTTTGCTCAGTGGTTAAGAATGCATCCTGCCCTTGCAGAAGACCCCAGTTTAGTTTCTAGCACCCATGCTGGGACACTCACAACTGCCTGTAACACTCTAGCTCTTTCACCTTCTTCTGGCCTCTGCCTGCACTACACTCACATGCCAAACCCATATACAGATGTACATATACATACATAATTAAGCTTAAAAATATAAAAGCTTTCAGGTAAATAATTCAAGGGCATTTAGCATATGCACTGTGTCATGTAACTCCTATCTATCTATCATCTATCTATCTGTCTGTCTGTCTGTCTGTCTGTCTATCTATCTATCTATCTATCTATCTATCTATCTATCTATCTATAATGCTAAAAGAAAAATGCACAGTCATTTGTAATTGTATAGTCTTTTGAGGTTTCCCATACCTACCAGCCCCTGATAAACCTCAGCCAGCATTCTTTCCCTGTAGATTCTGTACATTTCATATAAAAGGAATCATAATATATTACCTTTTGTGTCTAGCTACTTTTACATTGCTTAAGCTACTCATACAAGCCACTTTACAAGTCACCAGATATTTCAAGTACACAGATAAACATCCCTCCCCGCCCCATATACACACACACCACAGAGTGCCAGCAAGAACANGCTTATTTAGTGCTGGCAATACAAACTCATATCTAGTCTCAAGCAGAAATAAAATACATGCACTTTTGAACTTGGCCATCAATATGAAGAAATAATTCAAAAATAATTCATTATAGAAAAATAGATAGAAGCTACCTCCTTTTGGATATGAAATGCAACAAAAACTTATGTACCCAAAATTCTGTAAGCAAAAATAAAACTATGTATGTGGCTGGAGAAATTGCTCAGTGGTTAAGAGCACTGGCTGCTCTTCCAGAGGACTCGGGTTCAATTCCCAGCACTCACACAGCAGCTCATAACCATCTGTTACTCCAGTTCCAGGGGATCCAATGCCCTCTTCTGACCTCTGTGGGCAATGAATGCACATGCTGAAAAGACATACATGCAGACAAAACACCCATACACAAAAAATTAAGTAAAATGATTTATGCAAATATTCCCATGATCTAGTACCCCTAGTTATTTTCTTTTCAGATGCTTAGACATTAGTATTTCAATTGTCAAATCTTATCTGTCAATTCCAACAGACTAGATATTAGGATCATCTACCGTAATGATTCTCAANACTGCANAANCTATCTCTTAAGACGATAAAGTCATCTTCAATAAGTCAAAACCATGTAATAAGGTCAGATGCAGGATTCAATTGAAATTGGAGAAAGCATTTAAACTTTTCAACTAATCTTGAAAGAATTCTGACTCATAATTCCATGAAGTTTCCCCAAGGGATTTCTGACTTTCAGAATTTTATAGCTTAGAGTATGGCACACTGAATCTTACACAACCTGGCAGAAAAAAAGTTTTCATCTTGAATCCAGAGTCATAAGCCTGAGCTGTCTCTAGCAGATGTCCTCTCATGATGCGTGTGCGAGGGAGTGGTTGTCATTTACATACGATAAATCACAGACAGATAGACAAATACAATGATGTTTCAAAGAGTGGTGTGAGCCGAAAGAAAAATCCGCAGCATTAGCAGTGCTTCAGGGTGCCACTCAAGCATCGGGATTTCATTCAGCCAATTTTAAAAATTGTTATTTTAGTAGAGCTTTATTTACAGTTGGGTGTTTCTTGCCATTTACTGTGATGTTAAGGTTAGACAGATGTTGACATCTCACCCACATGTTGGATGGCTTAGATTGTATCACATATTTTAATTAGACAGGCTGGGAAAAGGGATTCCTTAGTCATCACACTGGATTCTCACTCATTCCCACTTTTTCTGAACCTGGTCAGCCATGAAAAGAGGAGAGACAGGATTGGTGGGAGTGGAGGGGGATGAGTGATGATATGATGTGAACAGCAGAGTCTTGCACTAGATCTGACTGTACAAAAACTCCATTTTTAGCGCTGAATCAATGGCTTAGTGAGTAAGGGCACTTGCTGTGCAACCATTAGGACCTGAGTTTGGATTCAAGGAATCCTATGAAAAGCCTGTGGAGCAGAGAGAGGAGGATATCTGGGGCCTGCTGACTGCTAGCTGGCCAAAATACCGTTAGTTCCAGGATCAGGGTGAGATGCTACCTCAGAGGAATAAAGTAGAGTATGAAAGACGAGGACGTTAGATAGTCAACTGACCTTTATGTGAGTACACATGTGCATGCACACATGCATGTACACACACACATACACACACACACACAAAAATCTGTTACCATTTGTACATTTGCTCAATATCCTGAATAGTTCTGAATCATCATTGAGAGAAATATGAATTCTCTTAAATAAATTCTTTACAAGTAAGTTGTGAAATAAACCTTATTTTCTTTTATAAGCCAGAGTCCACAACTGTTCCAGTTACTTGAGTGAAAAGTTTTTGATGATAGTTTAAAAAACAAAACAAAACATGGTAAATAATTTATTTCCTCAATAGTTGACTAAAAGGAGTAAGTGTTATCCATTGTTAGATAAGGAATTTATTTTTCCCCCTTTATGCTATTACTATACTTAAGCAGTCGTGTGGAAAATACTATGCAGTACTTTACATTTAGTGAGTTTTAGCTGCCCTGTGAAAAATGAGGTAACAGTACCCATGCTGTGTACTGTGGCATCANACAGAATAAATGAAATCAATATGGAGATGCTACCTTTGGCAGAGGGCTAGAGCCACCTAGTATAAATAAGAAGATGGAAGATAAGACAAATCAGGAGGTGGCTTTCTGAGATCAATCAGGGACTATTGTGTATATTGTNTACTAATCAGGTATTGTGCACATCATCGGTTTGGAGAGCACATGGCCCTCTATTTGTTAGTCCTGGGAACACTCAAAGCCTTTTTCAACTGGTTTGATGTTAAATTGTATTCCATTCAAAGGCAATCCCCACTTTCTGGAGGCACCACTCGTAACAAAGAATTCAGCAGGTAGAACTCTAGACACATACAGAAATAGAAACATGGCTAGACATCAGTCAGGAAGAGACATGCTACCCGTACATGGGATCAGATCTCCAAAGGTTCACCTGGCAGGGGTTTGGCTATGCTTTATAATATAATTTAGGTCATTCCTATTCCTTTATTCCCCTTTCTTTTTTTCTTTTTTGGCAAAGTTTTTTTGTAGCCCAGACTGGCCTCAAAGTTACTACGCATCCAACAAGCTGGCTTTGAATCCTAGATCCTCCTGTGTCCACCTCCTGCATGTTAGTACGTACTGCTGCATCCAGGCATTTAGGTCACTCTATAGCAATGGTAATGCTATAGTAATGCCTCAGCTGCAAAAGAAATGGTGGTTTTTGTGAAGATGATTGTTTAGTTTGTCATTTGGTTGTGCTGGTGGGAATAATGTGTACCCCCTGGTCTTTGTGAAAGTCATGGCCATGTCTTNAAAAAAAGAGTGGGGCTCTTCCCAGTGTATATTATACTACTTTCTAAAGTAATGGTCAAAAAGGCAATTGGTGCTACAGAAGTATGACAGCAGTAGGTGACTGATAGTGGCTATCTGAAATGAAGAATAAAGATAAACCTGAATCCATATGTAAANAGATGCTGACAGAACCCACCTTACATTTACAAGTGTAGTGCTACCATGTAAGTGAGTACATTAGTGCTTAGGGGACACGGAACCGCCAAACAGTTTATTTCAAAATGTCGATTGACCATTGTCAGATAATTAGATACATATATTTTGAATTCTGTGTGTAAAACAAGAGCAAACTGGTTACTGGCTCCCATGAGCACCTCTATGATCCACAGTCACATTTATATCAAGAGGGTCCCTCCTCTCTTTAGCCACTATCTGCATTTCCTATACAACTTGTGAGCACACAAGTTCTCTACTGTTGGGCTCGATACAGCATTTTATATCAAAACAAAACTAGTTACTGATGAATTAATATTCATTATGTACACAATACAATATTATTTATGGGAAGAGGAACAAGTGGCAGCTGTGATTTAGATTACAAAAAAAGATGAAAGATTCATCTGCTATGCCATTTTGAAAATGAATATGTTGAAGCTCAAACCCCAATGTGATGCATAGTATTTAGAGGTAGGGAGCTTGGAGAGAGTTTGNATCATGACTGCTAGGATGAGAAACACTTCTAAAAGAGGCCCACANTAGGGGGTCAGAGATAGAAGCAGCAGCTATGANAACTGGGCTTTCAGCTACTGAGTGTCCTAGCATCTTTACTTCTGATGTTTCGTTATAGCTAGAATGCATCCATGAGCATTGCAAGAAGATGCTTAATCTCTCGCTGGTTGTAGAGCTGCCCTTCATGATAGTCACAGACTAAGAGCCACTTAGAGTAGTTTTCTTCCTTCTCTAGGTTCAAGGTCTGAGCCTTTCAATTATATCCTTTGAGGCCTCTCAACTAGTCTAATTAAAAGGTTTTCTGATTGGCTATGAGATGTCCGTTCTAATATCTTCAATATAAATCACATGAGTATACATGAGACTAGCTTAAGAGAATGCTTTCCCAGCCTAATCTCCAATCTTCACATTGTTCTCAAACCCTTCTCACTGCAATTAGAATCCCACTTAATGAAGCCCCTTCCTCTCACAGCTCTTGCTTATCAGTAATGGCTCAGGTCTGAGGCTGTGACACTGGGAAATGCAAAGGTCAGGACTGAGCTAATGAGAGACTGAGATACCATGAACTGATGGTCTACATGCCAATGGTTTAGGTTAATTACTAGCACATACTAGAAGGTTAGACAATTCTAATCTCATACAGATCACTACACTGTACTGTTCAAGGTATCTGTAGCTCTCTTGAAAACATATATACACACACTTTCACATACATATGTACAGATGTAGTCTATTACCTTTTATATGATGTATCCTGAGATTTGCAAGCAAAACTATTTTCCTATTCCACTCTTTATCCAATAATCATGAGTCTTATATCCATGATTTTAATTCACACAAAGAAAAAAGAATCCTCTAAGTTCTACTGAGGGGATGTGGTGGTGTTTTTCCATTTCTAAAGAGTTTTCTTATACTTGAGACCATGGTGACCAGGTAAAGTCACAGTGTCACCCACTGATTACTGAATTGGGAGCTCTGCAAATACATACTTGTCCTTAGGTACACAGCAGGCTATAATNCACCCCCTTCCCTGGGCTAGAGGAACGACTTATACTGCACAGAGTTCAAAGCCAAGTCCTTGCTTATTTCTCCAGTCAAACAATTTCATTTCTATCAGTTGGTGGTTGTACTTCAGATTTTATGGATCCAATGGGTCTAGTGAAATTTTATGACCCTGCACCACAACAAGAAGAATAAAGCTCCGGGAAAAAAAAATCAATATAATGTTTAAGGTCTTTGTTACCTTTATAACCTCCAGTGTTCGTTTACATATAAAGGAATAAATCAGCCTTTTAACAGAAGATACGGTCCTCAGTGCCTGCTCAATATTTGGTGCTAAGTTCTATCATAAAAACTATCAAGAAGTGCCTAATGGCTTTGCTATCTGAACAAGCACAGTTGAAGAGGAATCAATTGCAAGGTGAGGGTATTATTTGTATGCGGGTGTTTTATCCTAGTTAGTGCATAGTAACCAGCTCTTATCAAAGAATAGTAGCAGCTTTAAAAGAATCAGAGGGTGTCATAAACTATATGGTGTTTCCTTGACATTGAGAATACTTTCTAATTAGATTAAACACTGGCAAACACCAAGTTTCTTACTTCACTCTGGCAATTTTCTTGCATGGGAGACATGCATTGTAACTTAACAGTTGAGTCAGCAAAATACTGGGACAATCTTTCCCCTAACCTTCAAGAGAGTGGCTTTTTCCTATGTCAGAATCTGGGAAATATGACCTGAGTATATTTTCTCCAGTGTATTTTTAAAAGTATCTATCAAGATGCTAAATATTAGAATAAAACTAAAATTAAATTCTCCCACTCATCTAAATGATAAATATCACTTTGCTCATAAACCATCTCTGGGTTGGCATTCTCTGAGGATTAGTAATCCAAACTCAGAACCTTTTAAACGTGAATTAGCAACATGTAGCCAATTTGAATATTCTGCATTAAATTAAATTGAATAAGAACCTGGTTTGGGGAAGCAGCTCCCCTACTTATTAGGAGCAGAACTTTATGGCTCACCGTATAACACAGTAAGTACAACACAGCAACTGAGACGAGTTGTTGGAAACGGATCCCAGTCCAACCAAATGCCTAGCAGAAAATATGAGGCCTTTTCCGCAAAGACAAAATATGATTCAATGTAAAGGCCAAAGCATACTGTTCTGCTTGCTTAAAAGAGGATATATAGGGCTGGAGAGATGGCTCAGAGGTTAAGAGCACTGACTATTCTTCCAGAGGTCCTGAGTTCAATTCTCAGCAACCACATGGTGGCTCACAACCATCTGTAATGAGATCTGGTGCCCTCCTCTAGAATGAAGGCATACATGCAGACAGAATACTGTATACATAATAAATAAAATTTAAAAAAAAAAGGATATAGAACACCCCTACTCCACCCTCACCCCGTACAATCCATGCCCAAAGTACTGAAGCCCAGCAAAGTCAGGATTTGACCTAATTATACTGTGTTAGCAAAGCATTTAACAGTGCACAAAAAGCCACTTGTGAATAAACTCATTTCTGCAGCTCCAAAAAGATCATCTGTCTCAAGAGTCCCACACCCACACAGCAAGCCACAGCACAAGAGTGGAGTATGAGAAGTGTCCCTTCACACAGCACAATTCTTCCAGGACAGTGCTTCTGTTTCTTCCTCATGCAGATTATCAGGCTAAGGGGTGAAACTGACAATTCTGGACTTGACATTTTAGCTTTTATTACTATTGTTACGAGTAGTATTAGTATTGGTCATTAGTTTGAGAAAACTTCTCATGACTCATGTAGCTCAGGCTAGTGTCACATGCATTGCATAGCTGTGGATAACTTTAAACTCCTGATTCTCCTGCCTGAACCTCACACATACTGGGATTACAAGTGCACGCACCAAAGCTGGTTCAGATTTTAACTTTAAAAAATTTCTCTGTGTATTCTATTTTTTATTAGCCTATTTTGTCATCAAAGCTTTTGTTGTTGTTATAATTTCTCAAGTTGTAGATTGGGGAGGCGGCAAATTTATCTAAGAATGTGTTTCCTCAAAATTTATCATTCAACAAATCTATGCCTACCATCTTGGTGGATCATGGAAAAGAAAAGGCAAAGAGGCAATGTAGCTGGGTGAGTTTATAAATGGTATCATGGGCTGAAGAGATAGTCAGGGCAGAAACCTGAAGAATGCNTTGTAACTGAATGCTAACACTGTCAATATACTTTAATTTTTAAGATTAATTTNATTTTATATTGTGCATATTTAAGAGTGAAGGTATATGCACATGAGGGCAGGTACCAGTGGAGGACACAAAGGGGTGTGTGCCCCAGAGCTAGAGTTACAGGCTGTTGTTAGATGTCTGAGGATGATGGTGGGANTTGAACTCTGTAAGAGCAGTCTATGTNCTTAATGCTGAACCATCTCTCTAGCTCTTCCAAAATACTTTTGTTTAAGAATTGATTTGACAAATGCTTTTTCATTGTGAAACCTCAATGCTAATGAAGTTTATGCTCTGGAAGTTGCCAATAGTTATGATATAGGCTTTCTTGTCTCTTTATCCCAATCCTTCAAAGAAATGGNTGCTTTGTATTATACACAGGGTTAGTTCTTAAATATTGCATGAAAGTATCCTCTCTGCTTAATCCATGCCCCTATCAGTTTTCAATACCTAATTATAGGAATAATGTCTTTAAGCATAAAAATCAGCCTACAGCATTGTAAGATCACTCTTAAAAATAATAGCACACATTAAAAAGTATTTTGCTAGCAGCAAAATAGTATGAGATCAAAATGCAAATCATAAAATATGAATGTAAACCAACTGCTTAGGTAAGAGCAATACTGCAAGCCAGCTTTTCTGGAGTCTCAGTGCCTTCATCATTATGAAAGCTGGGTTGTTTTGAAAGAGTAAGGGTAGAAGGAGCAGACAGGCTCCCATTCAAGCCCTCACTAGATCCCTGATACAGGCTGAAACCATTACATCTGTTTCTTTATATTCTCTTTTTTACCCTGAAATTTAGGTAGCAGTTTAAGTGTAACTAGGAATTGTATACAATCTACTATCTTGACAAACTTGTGAGAAGGGTGTCCTCTCTGTAACTCCCCACCAGTGCTCTGGCATATGGGCAACATTTCAAGATGTCCGCTCTGGCAAGAAATGACAGGGCTGGAGCACTCACCGGCTCTAAGCAGAGGTCATATGATTCTAGAAGAAGTGAACTTTGCTTATGAACCTTCATAAGACCTCCAGAAATGGTTGCAGACACAGTTTGAGGGATTGAAATCTGACTGAATATATGAGGGACAGAGACATCTACACTTCATTTGTTCCTGTTATCATTGGTTTCTCTCTTATGTCAGCATGGAACCAAGGTGCCACAAAGCACATAGGACTTGACATTTAAAAACGAAACTACCCCCCTCCCTTTTTATGTCTCACTCAAAACATCACAAAAATATTTTATAAAACATCTTAGTTGTTCTAGCTACCTCCAGTTTCTAAAATTTAACATGTTAAGCTACATTAAAGCAGAAATGTTTATGGATCCAGTGGTAAAAGNAAGGTAGCAAAAATGGAGAGCAGGCATGAGATTTAACATATGATTTTTTATAAATGTTTGATATTTAATACTGACCAATGCTTCATAAACTTGAACACTGTGAAATATCTCAAATGTTCACATAAAAAAGAAATACTTTAAATTGACATACTAGGATTGAAGACAATGTCTGATTTGNATTGAAATGATGCCCAGAATTAGTAGAGGTTTGAGGCAGTTTCCACTTAAACAATCAAGTATCATTTTAATCTTTGTTTCTTTCAAACAGAGGGGCATTTCTTCTGAAGTCAGCATGAGGAACTAACTTCAAATTTGACAACAAATCTGAAACCAGAGATTTCAGGTTAAATTTATCAAAAGTACTCACTCTCTGGCCTGCCTCATAAATCATGCATGTCCCTTGCTAACAATGAAAGTTTATAAAGAAAACTCATATGTTCAATCAAAACAAGCTGTTTGACAATCAGTGTCTACCTTGNATGTTTGCATGATCAACGCAGGACTTTATTCTTAGACAGACACTGGTGATTGGGAATTTGCCCAGTGTATGCCCAGTGTAGTTGATCACCCAAAGTTTATCCTCTTGGTCTATTTGTACTGACTCTTGGTCTTCACATTTTAATTACACATGAAGGTTCATAATTTGCCTAATTGTCTGAATGTAGTCTTTATAGAATTTAGATAATTGTGAGTCAGAATATCCTGAGGCACCAATAAGTAAGGTGAATGGCTTTACAAATAGTATCTTTCTATGACTGCATGACCTGTGGGTAGGATGGCTTGAATCAAAAAACCTTTTAAATGTAGAAGTCATGAGGATGCTGCTCTCAAAGTGCATAAATAAATGTATTTATGGAACAAAGGCTATTCAACATGACTGTATGTGAATCTCCAGAAACACCTTTGGTCTGGATGGGAGAAGATCCAGTTATCAGTATCTTGAATATCAAACCCTGTGGACAATTCCATTACACTACTTTGTAAAATGATTATTGCAGGAAAATGGAAGTTTTCTTTTCTTTATTAAGAAATTTTTTATTCATTTTATATACCAACCATAGATCCCTCTCTCTCCCCTCCTCCCACCCCTCAAACCTTCCTCCCC
>LZPO01036685.1:0-14604 GCA_001675575.1 Neotoma lepida | reverse complement strand
AACTTTACTTAATTTTTTCCAAATGTATTGTTATGATTAACAAATAAAAATTGTACATACTTAAGGTAAAAAATTCTGATCACTATCTGCTGCTGTATCAGTGCACTTTTAATGCATCAACAGACAATAAATACATGCAGGAAATATTCAGTTTTAATTCATTTAAATTGATTTGGTCACTCAGAGCTGCTGGGTACCCTGTAAAAGTTACTCTTATCTTCTCAATGTTCTTTCATCTTGAAGCTCAGGAATTCAGATTTTCAAATGATGTAAGAAATTTCCAGTGACATATTCCTTATGATTCCTTCCTAAATACCCTTAGTGTTCAGGTAACTCCCACACTTTTGATAGGGAAGTGAATTGAATTTCTCCCAAAACTTAGTCACACAATACAAAAGTAAAAATTAAATTAAAGAACACAGAAGCTGAAAATTTTCTAAACAATGAAGAACAATCAAAATATGTGGGCAAATATAAAAGATATTTTAGTCAATTTTTAAAAGATAACTATCTGAAGCAAACAGAATTAAGTACTTACTATGGAATATATGATAAATGTAGAAATAAAATCCACACACAGAGAACACCAGGCTGAAGTGCGTTGCTGTAAGCTATGGTGTCTTACAGTGAAGGTGTTATTTAACCGCAGCGAGTGAGGAGCTCAATGTCCATGCTGTAAGCCCTGAACAGCCATAGTTATGGCAATGGTGAGGACAAAAGTGAATACTAAAAGTAGTGAAAAATGCCCAGGAAAGAAGAGGAAATAGGAACAGTCAAGAAATGGTCACAGCAAATGTCCGCCACNGTGTGTGTTGTCAGACTGCACTATGAACAAGAGCTCAGTGTTGCTGCTCTGACTTCATATTTTTATTCTTCTCTCATTCATTACATCCCCACCTTATTTCCCCTCCCTCCACACCTCCCAGCCCCCTCCTCAACACACTTGATCTCTTCCCTGGGTCCACTCCTCCTCTATTTCTCTTCAGAAAAGAGCAGGACTCCCAAGGATATCAACGGAATATGGTATCACAAATTACAGCAAGACGAGGCACAAACCCTCATATCAAGGCTAGTTAAGACAACCAAGTAGGAGGAAAAAGGTTCCAAGAGCATATAAAAGAGTCAGAGGCACCCTCCACTCCCACTGTTTAGGTGTCTCACAAGAANACCAAGCTACACAACCATACACACGTATGCAGAGGACCTAGATCAGACACATACAGGGTCCATACCTGTCATTTCAGTCTCTGTGAGCCCCTATAAACCCTGCTTAACTGATTCTGTGGGCTGTGTTCTCATAGTGTCCTCAACCCCTCTAGCTCCTAAACTCCNTCCTCTCCCTCTTCTGTGGGGTACCCCTGGCACCATTTCTGATTTCAAGCTGTACTACAAAGCTATACTAATAAAAACCAAATAGTATTGGGATAAAAACAGACAGGTTGATTAATGATATTAGATCTAAGACCCAGACATAAATCCATACACCTATGAACACCTGATTTTTGATAAAGTAGCCAGAAATATACAATGAAAAGCAAAGAATCTTCAACAAATGGTGCTGGTCTAACTGGATGTCTACATGTAGAAGATTGCAAATAGATCCATCTTCATTACCCTGCACAAAACTCAAGTCCAAGTGAATCAAAGACCTCAACATAAAACCAGATACACTGAACCTGATAGAAGAGAAAGTGAAATATAGCTTTGAACACATTGGCACAGGGGNCAACTTTCTGAATAGAACACCAATAGCACTGGCATTAAGATAAGCAATAACAGGAACTTCATGAAACTGAAAAGCTTCTGTAAGGTAAAGGACACCACCAGTAGGACAAAATGGCAGCCTACAGAATGAGAAAAGATTTTCATCAACTCCACATCCAATAGAGGGCAAATATACAAAGTACATAAAGAACATAAGAAACTAGATATCAACAAACCAAATAATCCAATTAAAAGTTGTACAGGTCTAAACAGAGAAGGGAAACACTCTTCCATTGCTGGTGGGAGTGCAAACTTGTAAAGCCATTATGGAAATCAATATAGCAGTTTCTCTCAGAAAATTGGAAATTGATCTACCTCAAGACCCTGCTCTACCACTCTTGGGCATATACCCAAAGAATGCTAAATCATACAAGGACACTTAATCAACTATATTCATAGCAGCTTTATTCATAATAGAGAGAAACTGGAAACAACCTAGATGTCCCTCAACTGAAACATGGATAAAGAAAATGTAGTACATTTACAAAATGGAGTATTACTCAGCTGTTAAAAACAATGACATGATGAAATTTGCAGGCAAATGGATAAACTAGAAAAAACAATCACCCTAAGTGAGGTAACAGAATCATAAAGATGAGTGTGGTATGTACTCACTTATAAGTGGGCATTAGCTACTAAGTAAAGGCTAATCATGCTATGATCCACAGACCCAAAGAGGCGAAGTAACAAGGAAGCCTCGA
This sequence comes from Neotoma lepida, assembly GCA_001675575.1. Lineage (NCBI taxonomy): Eukaryota > Metazoa > Chordata > Mammalia > Rodentia > Cricetidae > Neotoma > Neotoma lepida. The sequence goes on along the minus strand of LZPO01036685.1, from coordinate 12,139 downwards.
GGAAGGATGCATGGATTTCCCAGGGAAATGGAAATAGAATGGATTTTGTGGGTAGACTGGAGATAGGTGGGGATGGGAATGGGAGGGATAAGGCATGGGGGTAAGGGAGGTAGGGATGGAGGGAGAGAGTACCAAAAGATGACTGGAATTGGGAGGACATACAGGGTAATATGGGAACCTAGTAGAGTGGAAAGTCCCTAGAATCTACAAAAGTGACCCTAGTGAAGACTTTTAGGGACACAGAGGCTGAACCTGGCATCTTCTGTAACCAGGCAAGGCTTCCAGCAGTGGGACTGGGACATCAACCCAGCCACAAAACCTTTGACCTACAATCTGTCCTGCCTATGAGATGTGCTGGAGCAATGGTGGTGCAGAACTTGTGCGAGTGGCTAACTAATGACTGGTCCGGCTTGGGGCCCATGCCAAGAAAGGGACCCACACTTGGTACTGCCTGGAAGGACAGGACCCAGAGGCTGTATAGCCCAGAGACCTAGGATAGAATCAAACATGAATGACCAGGAAAAAAATCAGTGAAATGATTGCTAATGATATTCTGCTATACTCATAGATTGGTGCCTAGCCCAGTTGTTATCAGAGAAGCATCAGCAACTGATGGGAGCAGATGCAGAGACCCACAGGCAATTCGAGACAGGGTTTCTCTGTGTAGCTTTGGCGCCTTTCCTGGAACTCACTTGGTAGCCCAGGCTGGCCTCGAACTCACAGAGATCCACCTGACTCTGCCTCCCGAGTACTGGGATTAAAGGCATGCGCCACCACCGCCCAGTGGCAATTCCACTTTTTGATACACCACTACTAAGGACTCCAAACTCAAGCTTCTTTTCTTCCTTTTGTCTTCCATAACTTTGGTAAGAAAGCACTGGAGCTCCCTCTTTCGGTAGCCAAAGGAAATTCAAAGTGAGCAAGCCTTTGAGCACAGCCGAAACCACCTTTGTTCCAACCTTTAACCTTAGAAGTCAAAACCAGTTGACCCTATTGAGCTTCTCAAACATTCTTGTGCCTGTCTCTGTTCTCCCCATAAACCCTCAGTGTATAAAAATCTCTCCCAGCACTCAAGAGGCAGAGGCAGGCGGATCTCTGTGAGTTCGAGGCCAGCCTGGGCTACCAAGTGAGTTCCAGGAAAGGCGCTAAAGCTACACAGAGAAACTCTGTCTCAAAAAAGAAAAAAAAAAAATCTCTCCACACCCTCATGGCGCATGCGAGGCATCAACAGTCACATCCCACCGGCTTTGTGTTGCTAGGATCTTACAACTTCCAAGAGTCATCACTGCATCCAAGAATATGACACTCTTTAAATTTTCATTATAAATGTGATGGAAAATGTGAATCATGAATAAAACATGAAAAGATACATACTACTCCAACACTCATAAACAAAGGCCTGAATGACCACTGATAGAGGACAAACAGCTTTAGAACAACCCTTATCATGATGAGACATGAGGTAGAACTGGAATAACAGAGACCAACAGAAGCATTAGACATGCCAAAGATAACCCCACATTTTACTTGTCACACAGTGTCAAGGCAACTGTCCATTCAAGTAATTTCCTTTCAACCATGGAGACTTGAGGCAACCGGATGTCCATGTGGAAGGCAGTCAGTCTTAACCCTTCCTTCACAAAAATCCACAAAATGAACCCTAGGGTTGAATGCAAAAGTGAAACTATGGAACTTCTAGAAACAAAACACAGTCACAGTAAAGTTGAAATGGGCACAAAAATTCTTAGATAAGACCTGGAAAAGTAGATATTATAAAACAAAAAAAAATAAAGTAAACTTCACAAAATTTAAAACCATATTATAAAAAAATGCCATCAAGAAAATAAAACCATATATATTATTCTGTATATATACATTCAAATTTTTGTTATCCATTCATCTATTGATGAACAGCTAGACTGATTCCAATTCTTCACTATAGTGATGAAATCAGCAAAAGCCGTGCCCACCTCTATGGTGAGCATGGTGTTCTTTTCAAAGTCAGTAAAGGAAACTCCACTCATGTCAAATTTCCTGACTCTGATGTCTAAACCAAATTTAAAGAGCCTCTGTCATTGAAGATTGTATACCACATTGATAGATTCTTTAAGAACAATTAATTCAGGGTGTTAATTACTTTTACAAAACCTCCACCCAGTAATGACTAGATACCACCTGCCTGAGTAACTGGAAGAAGGGGTGGTACCACAGTGGCCTTGAAATCTAGAGTCCATTCTAAAATTCTGCCTGCCGTAGGGCTCTAGCAATGATGCTTTCTTACNTGTCACTAAATGTAGCATAATAATGAAGGGACAGTGGGTGGGGTGCTTGGCAACCTGTTGTACTGTGTTTTCAACTCTAAGATAATCTAAATAAAATGTTGATGTTCTAAACTCTATTTCAACACCTTGAGTGATTATGTTTTCTTTCTGGAAGTCAAACTAATAGAATTACTAAACTCAATTATTATAGCGAATAACAGAGCAAAGGAGATAGTGGAGATTTCAAGCAAAAACATGAAAGAGAAAGACAGCAATTAATGTTTATTGAGCATTTATTAATTTTGAGGCATTATCTGAAGCCTTTTTGTATTAGTTAACTTTAATGTTACTCAGACAAAATACCTATTAAAAATAAATTATAGAAAGAGGGGTTTGTCTTGCCTTATAGTTTGAGAGTACTGTCCATTGCAGCAAGGAAGGCATAACAGCAGGAATGTCACATTGAGACCACAGTGAGGGTGTAGACTACAGACAGGAAGTAAGGTCGGCTTATCAAGCTTCCTGGCCCACCACCAGTGACTTACTTCCTCCAGTAAGGCCCCACTTCCTAAAGGTTTCACAGCCTCCCAAAGCAGCACCACTAGTTGGGAATCAAGTGCTCAAACACAGGACCCTATGGAAGATGTTTCACACTTAAATCACAATGCTTATGAGTAGACAATGATATTTAATCTCCAAAACTATCCTATGTGCTATTTTTGAGTAATTTGCATTTTATGAATGTCAAAACTGAGACATATTAGATGATATGGCACATGGTAAGTGGTAGAATTAGAAATCAGATTTGAGTAATGAGCTTCTGGAATTTTCCTTTGGAAACATATCTTCATCNTGTCTCACAGTCATAATCCTCCATTCCACAGCACCCCATTCCTTCAACCACTCTGCCCATTTCTCAGAAGGATATAACTTGAAAAGTATGTAGTATGGCCAGTCATTTACATTTGACCCAAATACTTCTCTAAGTTGGGTGTGACTTGTCACCACCCAAGCCAAGACACGTTGTTATAAAGCAACCTGCAAGAAGAATACTTCTCAGTCGCCTTGGGTCTTATTTCACTCCATGAAGCTCAGAGCTCATTTTGATGAGTTTGTGTTCCTTCACAAGCATATTGTTATCTATAAAGTTGGGTCAACTGCCCTAACTCCTTTCTAAACAACGCTATTTTTGTGGTGTCAGCAAAAGGTGTCAGAAGAATAATTTTGTAATATTTTGATAATATTTACCATGTACAAGTACCAGGAAATGAAGACTAAGATGTGTTTATTAGCCTTAAGAGCATAATAGTTTGTCAACGGATAAGTATACAACTAACTAGCCTATGTTTCAGGAGGTAAAATGTGTAAGCAAAGAACTATGCACCAATGAAGAAGAAACAATTCTAGCTATAGACATGAGGGACCAGGGAGGGGAACTTCTAGGAAATCTCACAGACAAAGTAACGACTAGGTTGTGTGTTTCTTTCAATAGATGTCTTCAAATTCATCCTGTATTCTCACCACATCTGATGTTCATCATCTGAGCATAGTCCAAATCAANCAAAACTGTTTTGAAGAAGATATGAAGTGTCCAATATCTAAATTGTCCCAAGTGAAAGCAAGCAAGAATTTTCATTTGAAAACACCACTTAACTTGCAGGTTAATTAAACTTGAGGTTTAATTCTAAAATGACTTGCTGATTTTATTCCCTCTGCAGGTATAGATGGTTTATGCTCAGTAAAAAATATAAGCTAGGACTTTTATTCTTTAAATTGTTAGGTCTACCATCTATGCCATTAATTTCTACAAGAGAATATGCTTTCAATTAATTGCTCAAAGCACCTAGAACTTCAGCTACCTCCCAGGACATTCCTACATTGTGAAGATTCATCGAGGGAGATTCTATGTTCCTTGTGGTTCTTTTCATACCCAGTAACATTGACTGTATTAGGAAAGCTTCTTGAATGATGAGGAAAAACGTATCTAGTTCNAGTCAACATTACTGTGTTCCACCTGAAGCCCCAAGGAAAGAAAACTTCTCTCCCATAATCTTCACATGAATCCCAGCTCATTCCCATCTCCGAAGTAGATTTCTGTGCAGAATGGCCACAATGATCAATCAGACCAGTTGAGAGCCTTGCTATGATTAGCAGCCTTGCCAGCTGGGCACCAGCTGGTACTCACATCTGTGCAACAAGAAGCCCTCTGCTTTTGTCAGATAGTATACTGCCCAACTATGTTACTTGGGTTTTCCCAACATCCCTTTTTACAACTTATAAAGATGCTCATATCCATTGAAGACACATGGAAGCCCAAAGAAAGGGAGCTCAAATAAAAATGTGTGTGTAGAGTGAAGTGTAGCTGTGTAGCTGTTGGTGGACCATTGATTTAATCCCTGGATGGTAACTGTAGCTGGCAACACTCCTAATGCATCTGTTTACATATTGGCCTGTCCCTATTGCATTTTGAGTCACTATACTTCACAAAGGCTGATTACTAATAACAATGATGAATCACTCCTCTCTTTCCTCCCTGCCTTTTTAATATGCTGGAAAGAGGTGGCCATATGAATGATAGAAGCAGCAGACCTGGTTTCACCTTCTAATGCTTGGCCTGAGCAGATGTTTGGTCCTAATTACTCAGGACCTTGTGTAAGTAGAACATTTATCCCTTATAAGCATATATCCAAATATCCACCAACAGGTAGCAGTTAACTGAATCCAATAAGATTACACAGCATGATCAATTGTATTTTCCCAGAAATGTGTGCTTTATTTAATATCCAATGTACATATAGATAAAGGGGAAAATATTTCACAAGAACTTCATTAAAATCCTCATAAATTAGGGGTATAAATCGATATAATAAGGAGCATTTAGAAAAGTAAGTTTCAATCTTGTGAAACCCACAAGAAACTAATTATAACAATGCATGCATATGTCAACATGGAAGAATAAAAGCAATATGTGAAAATGTCATAATTCTACAAGTTAACAATAAACAATGAGAATGAAATTAAGGAAAGGTCACCCCTGGCAGTATCAGAAAGTCAGGGCACATTCAAGAGAAGAAGGCACGTATGCTGAATATACATATTTATTACATATAATTATTTATCAAAGAAATGAAATCGCTAAATAAATGAAAAGCTGTTTCACATTCATGGATTAGAAGACTCACTCCTGACAAATAGCAATATAGATCAATGAGACAGAACTGAAAGAACAGAAGCAAAAATTCATATTTTTAATCTATTGATTTTTAAAATAAAGATGCCAGGAAAATTCCATATTAAAGTGATTACCCTTTTAAAAATGAACAATTTAACATCTACATGCAAGACCCTAATCCCACTCCTCACAGCACACATACACAAACTGCAAATGGACNGTGGACCTAAATAGAAGAACTAAAACCAAAACTTTTAGAATAAAACAAAAAGAAGTGTTTCATTGTTTGGTTAGGGAAACAGGCCTTAGATGTGATACCAAAAGTGTAATCTCAAGCAATAATACTGATGAGCTGGTCTCTGATCACACTTCAAACTACAGGGCAGGCATGGTGGCACATGCCTTTAATCCCAGTACCTAATGAGTACCGGAACAGTCAGTGATATGCAGAGAGACTCTGTTTCAAAAATAGGAAGGAAGGAAGGAAGGAAGGAAGGAAGGAAGGAAGGAAGGAAGGAAGGAAGGAAGGAAGGAAGGAAGGAAAGAAACTAGTGAGATACAATGTCACACTTTCTAGAGTGACTTGTTAAAATTTAAAGATTATAAATATTGACAAAAATGTAGAGAAACGAAATCTTTTTGCTTGTGTTTTTGTTTTCTAAATAGCATCCCACTGTCCTGGAACTTGCTTGTAGATCAGGCTGGCCTCGGCTCTCAGAGATCTGCCTGCCTCGACTTTCTCAGTGCTGAGATTAAAGGTGTGCACCACCATGCTCAGGTTAAATCTATTATACTTGGTTGCAGGATTGACAAGTAGAGCAATTCAGCATTTCCTCAAAATGGTAAACATAAAGATGACATATGACCCAGCATAATCCAAGAGAAATGAAAATATATGTTCATGGGGGGAAAAGTAAACACAAAATGTCCCTATCAGTATTATTCACAATGGTTAATAATTCAAAGATAAATGTTTATCAACTGATGAATGGCTTAGATAAAATCTGATACATTTGTATGAAATATTAAACATAATAAAGAACTGAGCATTGATATGTACAATGACTTGGTTGAATCTTAAATTGTTGTGGTAAGTAACAAAGAATCAAATAGCAAAAGAGCATCTATTACACAATATCACTCATATTATGTGTCCAGAAGAGACAAATTCATAGACTAGACATAGAATAATGGCTTCCATTAGTTAATGACAAAGGAATACAAAGTGACTATCAGTGTATTTGGGGTTTCTTTCTAGAATATTAAAATGATTTAAAATTAATGAATGTGTTTACATAATTTTATATTAAATTATATTATCTTTTCAAGCTAGTATATATTTTAAAGGCCATTGATAAGAAAATTAAAAGAAACCATAGGGTTTGGTGATATTCACCTATTAAATATTTGATAAAAAACTTATGTCCAGAGTATGAGACATTTATCAACTCCATAATAAGACATGAAGGTAAGCTATCCCTTTAAAATAACCAAATGATTTGATTATACATTTCAACAAAGAAGTCATATGAATAGCAAAATGTACATGGGGAGAAATGCTCACCTTACTTAATCATTAGAGAAATGCAAGGAAAAAATCACTATGGAACATTTCACAACCAAAGGAAAGACTCCAACTATCAAGGCACAATACTGATGCCAGCAAACATGTGAAGACACTAGGACCTTTATACTCTTCTGGTAGGAGTGTGAAATGATATTGACACAGGGAAACAGTTTGATGGTTTATTCCAAAGCCAAACAATTTATTATGTAACCCAAGATTCTACTCAAGAGAAGTGAAAAGCATACATACATACTAACATCTTCATATGAATGTTCATAGCAGTAATATGTTTATAATAGCCAAAAAGTGGAAATAAACAAATTATTGGCTGACAATTGGATAAATAAAATGAATCCTTTCCATGAAACAGAATACTATTCATTAATAGAGGGAAATTAATAATCAGCATATACTACACAAGTATGAACTACACAAACATCCTAATAGATGAAAGAACCCAGGCACGAAATATATTCTGTTGTGAGTCTGCTTATATGAAACATAGAAAACAAGATGCTAGAAAGCCAGAAAAGAGAGTGATTGCCTATGGTTCCAGGCAAGGGCAGTTTTTAGGTTGAGGAAATAATCTAAAACTGGCTAATAATGATGGATGAGCAACCCTAAAAACAGACCAAAAGTCAGTGAATTCATAACTTGTGTAATGATAACTCAAGAAAAATGTTTAAAATAAGTCAGCAATGTGATCTTACTAAAAACTGATAAAGCTGAAGCCTGAAGCACGCCTGAAATGTGGTGTTAGCAAAATACATAGAGCGTTTCAAAGGCAACTTTAAGAAAACGATGTCCGGTTACCAATAAACATGTCAAAGTGGACTAGGGAAGCCCACAAGGTTTCAGCCCTAAAGAACTACAGTAAAATAAGGGAAGCCCACAATCGATTATCCAACACCAAAGGGTCAACCATGAAAACATACATACTAGTGACATTATATAGACTGGGCAGATTATATTTAGGAATATACATATATGTACATATATGTATGTAATAAATGTACATATATGTATGTAACAGTTAACGAAAAAGGCACCATAGATTTGAAAGAGAGTAGGGAGGGCACCATAGATTTGAAAGAGAGTAGAGAGGGGTATATGGCAGGGTTTGGAGGGAGGGAAGGGAGAGAGAAATACTATATTATAATCTCAAAAATAAAAGAAAAAAAATTTTAAGAAGGAAATGTCATCTGGCAGTAGACATCCCTCAAGAATCCAACAGAAAAATTAAAGAGGGCAAAGAAAGAAAAGGGCCACTCTTCTAAAGGATAGTCCAAATATTTACTTTCCAACGTCTAAAAGAATGACAGGGTAGCAGTATTGATCAGGTACATTTATCTTAGCAATTATTGCTAATACCAAAATGATTCTGAAATGAACATGGGGGATAGACTGTCAGAATAGAGGCGGAGAACAAGTGACTCTGTCTCACATACTGGTGTTTAATTTGTTCTGGCATTTCACTATATAGCTCATTGACAGGTTCTAAACTCCCTTGCCTGAGTACAGGTCTCCAGTATCTATTGGGAAAGGAAAAAAAGAAACACATTAGTTGAGTAAATTATTATTTTATTTTACTTGTGTGTTGTAATATGCCAAAATACTAGAACTGGATGAACCCTAAAATACCTCTATGACGGGGGGGGGTGGAGAGAGAAGGTAATTTTTCCTCTCAGTGAAGAAAAAACATTCCTGGTACTGATGGACCTTTGAAGGAAATCAGGAGAGAACTGAGCTGGAGCAGACTGGCCTCCTGTGTGGCGCACACGATCGGGGGGAGGGGGTCACTTTCAAACAAATTATGCTGCCATTGCACCTGAGGTCGGAGCGCAGGCAGTGGACTCTAAAGCATGTGTATGAATCTCATGGTCTGTCAACCCNGAGCGCTGCTTGATGAAGCCATGTCCCAACCTAATCATCTCAGGGAGAAGAAAACCTGCCGAAAAAGAGGATGCTGTCGGAGTCTCTGTGCCTAATGAAGAACAAGAATGGATGGTTACAGTGCACAAGTTCGCAGCTTGCAGCTGACGAGACGGTGAAGCCCACACCGGTGCCCGCAGCGGCCTCGACGCCTTCCTCAGTCAGCACCATGAAGGATCTGTGCAGGAACTTCTGGGCGTGCAGCCCGGAATGCGCAGACATTCCTGAGTAGTCCCCATGCTCGCTGAAGGCAGTGAGCATGCCCATAGCTTCGAGCATTGGCTCCAGCTCATAGCTCTCCTCCACCTGCATGCGCGGCAGGCGCAGGTCCACCCTTCTTTGCTCCAGGTGTCCGGGGCTGGTCCACTCTACCAACTTCTCAGGAGATAGTTTATCGATTATCTACAGTTGGAAAGGGAAATCCAGGAACATTTTAAAAGCCTCACACTGGCTCCAGCCAGCCAGAAATTATTACTTTTAATAACAAACGCAGAATATCCATTTCAATCTGTTGTCTACATAAAAGACTGTTGTCTTATAATCTCTAGTATATTTTCCTCTATTATTTTATATGTATACAGCAAGAAGTGAATTTTTCAAACTAAAAACAAGATATTTCAAATTCTGCATTTCAATTCCTGCTCTTTTCTAGTTTCTATGCATGTATGAATATATGTATTCACAGCAGATATCTACTTTATATGAATTTCACTTCACACCACATGTCTCTCATAAACTGATAAAGTTAGATAACATTTGAGTTGCTATGTGTTATACAACACTCAACATTATCCATTCCCCTTACAGACATCTAACATGTATGAAGCATTCTAACATATGCTGATAAATTCTGCAGATAGAAATTAACAATTACTAAGAGTTTCAAATTAGGTACCCTACTGTATTCAATGTTGGAACTGCTGATTTGACCAACGAAGCCAATTTTCTTTTTCTGAATCATTTCATTTCAGTGATGCCCAGAAAGAGGTTTTTTGTAGTAGGGTGTGTGTGTGTGTGTGTGTGTGTGTGTGTGTGTGTGTGTGTGTGTGTGTGTTTAAAGTTCCAATACATGTTTCATGTTGTTCCAAAATATTTCCAATTTATAAATTTACTGAGTGCTTTCTATGCCCTCAACACATTCTAGGCTGCACTTCCCTAGTCACAGGAAAATGCCACATATCAAGTCTCAAAGAGGTCTATTTCATAGATGAGAATGCTGAGGAACAAGGAAGTTGGGAGGATTTATTGTCGGGAAACAACTTAAAGAATAAGTATTTGAAGCTACACATTCCTGGTGTCCAGAATACAAAACACTAGCTTCATCATTATTTTGAAAAGAATGTGGGTGGGCCTAAGTAAAGAATAAGGATCAAAAGAAAAAATGCAAAATCTAAGGGCGTTGCTGAATTGCAGCAAAAGCTCTGTATGCATGCATATATGATTTTTCCAGGCAAAGAGTTTATAGACATTAATGACTCCTCAGAATGGTAGAGACACTTTAGATCCACTCCCTTACAACTTAAAATATTTACTCAGCTCATCCCACCACAACTGCATTCGAGTTATTCTGAACCAGTCTATTTCTCAATATAGATCAGCCGGTAGCCACTGCACAGAGTGAGAAATACTTCCCAAGCAGCATAGCCAGGCATCAAATTCCATTCAGAAGCCCTGTTCTCAAGCTGCAAGGGATGCAATATGGAGTGTTAAAAATGGTATCGGCCAGGAGATGCCAAGATTTACCTTCTCCAGACCATCCACGTCATTGGGCAGAAGCACAAACATGCTGAGATCGTTGTTTTTATACGGAATCCCCACAATTTTGGCCTGCAGGTCCTCTAAGAGGGTGAAGCTGAAGGAGCTGCACTGGGTCATCATCTGCACAGGTTTACTTGTGTTCTGCAACAAATNAACAGAGATAAAACATTAAAACCAAAATCACATGGCACCCAAGTAGCCTGTGAAAATAATACAACCTCAAATGGTGCCACAGGTCTGAGTTGCTGAATAAGCATTTGGCCAAATGACTTTAGACTGCACATGGCAGATGTAAGCAGGCCACATATAGAAAGGACCATACCTTATCCAGCCAGAACGCCTCCTCCTTGGTATGTTCTTTCTTAAACTCCCTGCCCCACAGGCCTTTAAAATGAACTGTATTAATGAGCACCAGCTTGGTGGAGCAGCTAAAAGAGCCTTCTGGAAACAGGTTCTTGACTTTTTCTGAAAACAGGAACAGAAAAGATTGGTCTGTCTTGCATGTCATAAACTATATGTGTGGCAGGTATGGATGCAGGTGGCCTTGGATAACCATTAACACTGCAGCCAAGTCAACACCTGAGGGGCCTTGTTCACCAAGGATTTTCTGGCAGAGTCAGCGGGGAAATTCTCAGACTGTCTCTGTTGCCACGCTGTTGTACTTATTATCAACTAAGGAATCTTAGGCAACTTATCTACACTATGTGTGCCTCAGTTTCCACATTTATAAAATAGACATATGACATGCCTCATGGGGTTGTTTAAATGAGTAAGTGGTTTAATATGTATGGATCTGTAATCACCACCTGGCATGTTGTAAGCACGCTTTTAACTATTATTCTTATCTACTCAACAGAGTCCTCAGCTGTGATTCAGAAATTATTTATAAGAAATAGAATTTGAAGTGTATGTATGAGAGGGGGTGCTCACCTGTGCACCCCAAAATCCAACATCAAATTGTCTTCCTCAATCACACTCTACCTTGACAAAGATGCTCCCTGAACCAGGAACTTACCAATTCAAGTAGCCTAGCTGGCCAGCAAGTGTCCCTCTCTCTCCACCCTGTGACCCCCCAATGCTAGTTACATACACACACCACTGTGATCAGTGTTTACATAGACTCTGGGGATCCGAACTCTGGTACTCGTGCTGCTCAGGGACCTATCTCCTCAGTCTCAGAAACTCGCATTTTTGAGTCTTGTTCAGTTCACACTACACTAAATACTGAAAAATTCTGTTCAGCCAACCTTTCAATATACCCTTGTTTTCTGGTTGTTTTATTTCTTTCTTTAGATAAAATATGAATATTCACTATCGTGACAAATCTCATTAATAATGGTAAAAGAAAATGGTAGATATTACTTATTTCTCCCCAAAGAGTATTTCCATTTCTAATATTTCTAATACATTTGATTTGTAATAATCAAATAATAATCAATAATAATCAAA